>JAGVVM010007075.1:0-12173 GCA_019149425.1 Psidium friedrichsthalianum
AGTATCTGATTTATGTCGGCGACGTTTTCTGAACTTTTTGGAGCAGCGGTTCTATTTGGTTGGGAGTGATCGCCTGAAGAGGCTGTTCCGGGTGCTGAAGATCGATCGTTCTGAGCCGTGTGATCTCAACATTAGCGAAGACCCCGTCGTGTACTCTCCCCAAGAGATCAAGAACTTGCTCCAGCGGATTAGCCAGGGCAATCGCTCGATTGGCGGGCTCGCTTTTGTTGGAAAGTTCTATGGGATTGCAGGTTGGTGTCTTCTTTCCACGGAGCTCTCTCTTTTGGTGGTCTTTATCGCCATCGAGTTGATTCTAATATCTCAGTGGGGTGACCTCTTTCTTCTTTTGGGTATTCAGGGTGCATCAAATTTTTGGAGTCGTACTACTTGATTCTTGTTACCAAGCGTAGGCAAATTGGATGCGTATGTGGCCATGCAATTTATAGCATACATGAGAGCCAACTGATAACTATTCCACATGGCTCTGTTCAGAGTGATTTAGCGACTTCTAAGACGGAGCTGAGGTACGTTCCCGTGTGATTTAACATTTCTTTTTGTCCAGCTGTGATTTACTTGCTCTTTTATCTTCCTTGTATTAGTTTTGCATAAACTATTGGCGAGCTGTGATTTACTCCTATTTTCTAGTTCTGCTTTTCACTTAAGTGTGAAGGCTTGAGCTTTCAATATGATGGCTCAAGTTTAAATTCAATTTGCTTTGCTGCATTTCTCCTTTCACTGATTAAAATGTATAAACTCGTAACTTGTACTTTATGGTAACTGCAGGTACAAAAAACTTCTATCCAGCGTGGACTTGACAAAAGATTTTTACTATAGCTACACATATCCCATAATGCAAACTTTGCAAAAAAATGTGTCATTGAGTGGTGAGGAAAGGACGCCATATGATAATATGTTCGTTTGGAATGCCTATTTAACGAAAGCCATACGGTCAAGATGCAATAATTCCATTTGGACGATCGCACTCGTTCATGGGCATTTTAAGCAGGTCTCTCTCTCTCTCTCTCTCCGTCTCTCTCTCTCATATCCTTTTCTTGTATGAATATGCATCTTGTTTCCTTTAAGGCATGCTACATGGAGACACAAATGTCCAAATGGTTAAGCGCATGGAGGTTCTTTTCCTTTTTTTTTCCAGATCCTGACAAACAGTCTTTGCTACTGCTGTCTCTTGATGAAGAAACGTGGAGATCTTATATATGGGTCTGATGCATTCTTGGTGCAAATCCCTGATTTCTTTTAACAAATCCAACAATTCAGAATCTAATAGAACAGTGAATTGTTAATGTGCTTTGTTTGTGATGGTGTTCGCTTTTCTGAACTTATGCACCTTGGAATTTTTTTTGTATGCTTTTTTTGTCCTAGTAAAATATTTGTCTTATGAATTTGAAAGCTCTCTTGTCTGATCTATTGATCTTATGGCTTGAAAGGAGCAGAAGTAATAGGCTTGGAGTTGACCCAATTAGTGTTGGTAGTCATCATCTTAACCAGCATGCATCTCTTAGCATGCAATGTTTGTTCCAATATGATTTTGCACATAGCAACTGATGAAAGAAACAATTGCATCAATCTAGAGCATCTTAGAGGCCAATCTAGGCACTAAGTTATGGGGCGTGTAAAACTTCTTAAAGATGACTTTTTACTTATAGAGTAGTTTCCGCTATTTTGTTGTGATTTCTACTGTTTCACTCAGAACCCATTTGTTTAGTACCTTATGTGTGACACCATTGTTCCATGCTTCTGTTATGCAAGAGCATCGTATTGCTTTCTTTTTCCCAGAAAAGATTCTCTGTTTGCGTCAGCTTTAACTTTGTAGGATGTTTTGTTGTTATATATGCTTCTTTCACTCTTGTAATCACGTCTGTCACCTCATAATGACAGATTAGGCCTTCAATTTTTGGAAGGGATTTTAGTGTATCACTTATCTCTAGACGATCACGACACTTTGCTGGGACACGGTATGTTGATTTCTCCTTTTTATTCAGTGGCTTTGTTGGCACAATGTTTGATTCTTTACTATTTTTGGTCGTAACTAGAAAGTCGCGTTTCTTATTATCTTAATATGAGCAGTCAATATGTGAAATTAAATCCATCTATTTTCTCGCGAGATATTTATTCTCACAGAAGAGTTTCTACCTCTGTGTTATCTCCCGTTTTATAAATTCATTGGTATGCAAGCATTACATGCAGATTTGACAGCGATTAAATATTATGGCATGGCACAGGAATGGGATGAAATGTATTAATTGAATCTTGAAACTATATTGGCTTAGTGATGATCAGTCTCTTACTTGATTGAACTTCGGGGCCTGAGTAGGGTATTTTTTGGCACTGGATAATGTTATCACGGAGGGTTTAGTTGTCTTCCATTGAAGAAGAGATTAGTTGAGAGTCAGGAACCATGACCTGATGTATAACTACCAACAATGTTGGGCCTTATGTGGCTACTATCTCGTTATGACATGTCCCCAGTTCATTGTCAGGAGTCTCGATTACTCCTGGCGTTTTCTCTACATGAATGTACAGTTCTTATGTGTGTATGGTTTCTTTTAGGAACCGTGAGGGGAACTACAATCTCTGAAGAGTGTAGTTTGTAGTATTCTTCTAGCATTAGTTTTTAAATAACGAGGTAGACCAAGTGAATATGGCATAGTCTGGGTCTGAAATTAGTTGAAATTCTTCCCAGTGCACTTTCTTGTCTCAGTAAGCTTATGAAGAAGATAAATGTACTCCTGGAAGTTCTAAGCGTATATCTTGTGGTCTGCCAGTTTACTTGACTTGGAATTATATCATTATCTGCAAATAGAAATCGATAGCCAATGACCTGAGGGAAAAAGATATTCGTTACATGCTTATTGAGAGTTGGGTTTCTATCATGAAGGTTGATGAAGTAAGCTGCATTAAGAAAAAAGGAAAGATGTGTGAATGCCATGTAAAGGGATATGGTAGCACTTAAACCATAGTAGTTGCTCCACCAAATTGAAACTTCAGTTGATTTTCTTGTCAGCAGGTGGTCCAGATGTTTGAATCTACCTTAGTTGCCATTAAGTGCAGAAGAATTTGTACATTTCAGTTCTTTGTCTTTGATGCAAGTGTATAACGTGCTTCCCCTCGTTAAGTACATCATGGTACTTGTATGCGTAGATCCATAAGAAGTTACTATTCGGTTTTACCTGGAGGCAACTTTTTCCTGTAATTTGTTCAGGGAAAGACAAAAGGAAGATGAACCGGAAACCAGGTTAGCCTTTGTCCCACTTTCATTGTGGCTTTCCACGTATCAAGTTTGTGTCTACCGACATTATTCCAAGGATGAAGGTTTCTATAGCTTTCTTTAGCAAAACTCTAGCCTCACTCCCTCTGTTCCTCTCTCTCTCTGTCTCTCTCTCTCTCTCTCTCTACAAATGTATAAGTTACATGTCCTCAGATTTCCATTGTGGATCTAAATCCCTTGGTATTGTCCATCTTATAATTAACATTCAGGAAATTACACTTTGTGTCTTGTAATTGGCAAAAATGCACTTTAGTTATTTTCCTGTTATAGGAATCATAGCATGTATCCTTGATTTTACATTTGAAAAACCACTTTGCATCTTCCATTGGTCGTATTTAATAATCCTTCAGCAAATTTCCACTTGTTTTGAAAAGAAATGCCACTTTAAGATTAATGCCTTTAAAAATGTTGTTTTTAATATGTGGAAGGCTTAAGATTGCTCTTACTAGCTGTTGGAGGCTTTCTTCTGTGGAAAATGTCAAAGCTTGCTACTAGGGCACTTGTATGAATGTTGTTTGGAAAGTTAACAATGGTGCTTTTGCATATTCCATGCTTTTGAAACGTGTATCATTGGACGTTCCTTAATAGCAATGTCTTGTTTAAGAAGATCCTTCTTATAAAAGAATTTTTTTTTCCAAATGTGATGATTAGCTTGCTCAGTCCATCTTTTTGTGGCTCTCTCTTTATCTCCCCTCTAGTGGTGTCTTCGAGTGCCAATCAAAGCTGTAGGAGGTCACACAAAGTAGAAAGTTTTACAGTCTCGTTGATGTATGCATTAAAATAGCTCATTCCAGAATCTTACAGTTTCTCTGATGGAAGCTTTGAAATAACTCATTCCAGGACGTAAATTGTGATCATCGTCATTTAAAGGGTATACAAATTGTGGTGATGCTTGTATTGTAGGATTAAAAGTGTAATTTTCCCTTGCGGTGTAATAATCTAACTACCAAAGCTAAATTAGTGTATTTTCCGTGTCTTGTTGGGAAAGGACCCATGATTTGGAGATTGCATTTTTTTAAGAAGATTAATTTACGTTATCTTTGATCATTTTTCATTAATTTTGCACTATACTTATGTTTTCCTTTAGGATGTTCGACTATCAAGAGGTTTTTAAATTTTTTTTCATTTCTTATGGATGTGGCTATAGAACAGCAATAAGATCTGCAATGCTATACGAAGCTGAATGTTGGCCAGTACAGAAGCAACACGAGCATAAAATTGGGGTAGCGGAAATGAGGATGTTAAGGTGGATGTGTGGTCATACAAGGATGGATAAGATAAGAAATAACGATATTCGACGAAATGTTGGAACAGCACCAGTGGCAGAGAAGATGAGAGAACATAGATTGAAATGGTTTGGACATATTCGCCGTAGACCCCTGGATGCTTCGATAAGAACAGAAGTGTGTTACCAAGAACACGATATGAAGAAAGGACGAGGTCGGCCGAAACTTACTTGGGGGAAGGTAGTAAAACAAGATTTAATGGAGTGAGAAATAGATTGGCGTACGGTCTATCTTAGGACGGAGTGGAGGAAAGCTATTCGCATTATAGAGAGGGGGTTTCCTATGTTCTAGAGTGCCCTGTTTAGTCATTTCTCTTTATTTATATTTATTTATGTTATTATTATTATTATTATTATTATTATTATTTTGGGTATCCATATTTTTGCTTTTATTTTTAGTATATTTTAAGCTTTTCGCTTCGGGTTCATCGACCGCCGACCCCAGCTGGTTTGGGATAAAGGTGATGTAGATGTTGATGTTGATGTTCTTATGGATGTGGCTGTTGAAAGTTAGGTCTGTTCCGCATCATTGTTTGGTGGACTTCTTGTCCTCCACTGCACTCCTTTTGTAAATGGCACCACAGCAGTGCACTCTTTTGATGCCATTTACTATGAAGTTCAAAATAAAGAAAAAATATGTGGGAAAATGCATAATTTAGCGCATGCTGATTTCATCAAATCTTTGCCTGGCAGATTAGAAGAAGTTTTTCTCACCATGGATCTATCTTCTTGCCCAATGTTCAAGAATTTTATCATGTCTTATTTGATGCCAATCCTCGACTTTACTGTCCTTGATTGTTTTCTTTCTCGTTACCCTCTTTTTGGCCATATTAACTAAACTTATCATATACAGTCCTTCAGTTCGTTGCATAAAACTTACTCCAGTGTGGTTTTGAGAGTTAAAAGAATTGTTCCCTACTCCCAGTCTATTCGAGATTCTAGAACCTTAACTCAGGAAGTGGGATCACACTAAGTTGTGCTGAGTGTTGGGTTAATATCAAAATTGTCAAATTGATTTTCATAGCAATTGGTCGGCGACCAATATGGACTGGTAATTGGAATCTGCTAGTCATTGTTAAATATGTTACTAGGTGCTGGGATTTTAAGGAGGAAGTTCTAGTTGTGTCTGCATCTTATCAGTGCAATTGTAAATATCTGTTGGTAGATTGCATGCATTTTGCTGCTCTGTGAATTTATGGGCATCATTTAGCTCTGAAATTGATGTGTAGATAAGATGCGGATGCCCTCAAATCTAAAAATATGTTCTGACATACGTGATGGATAAGATTCTTACAGATCCTGTACTCATTTGCTAAATGCCGTTCGATTTGCTCTACATTTTGTTATGGGATGGGCCTGTCATGTCACTGGTCCTTACATCTAATATTAATTGTCATTGATGATTGCGTACTGGTTTGTAGTTGTGGGTGAGTTGATACTTGACATATTAGTATTTATTGTATTCAGTTACCTGAAGAGGGGAGTGAATGATCGGGGGAGAGTTGCAAATGAAGTTGAAACGGAGCAGATTGTCCTTGATGAAGGAGTTGGGGCCATGCAAAGGAAAAATGAGTTCTGTTGTGCAGATTCGTGGTTCAATCCCCCTATTCTGGTCACAAGAAGCTTCAAATTAAGTCCAAAACCAGATATCATATGTAAGTGCATAAAGCTGATAAATGTCCTGTAACTTCTTCATTTTAGAATCTTTAGCTAAATCTGATGCAATTCTACCTTGGTTGATGAGAAATTGGAAGTGGATTTTTCCCATCTTTTTGGCATCAACTGATTTTAGTTTTAAAAAATCGTGGATGTCTTTTATGCAGTACAGAGGTATGATCCTACATATGAGGCCACTAGATTGCACTTTGAGGACATGGTGAAGAGATATGGCAACCCAATAATCATGCTCATTTAATTAAGGCTCCCTCACACCCTCTCTCTCTCTCCACTTCTATGTATGCTTTTTTCCCCCTTCCTTCCTAACCATTTTCCATGGATGCCCAAGCTTTGATGTTGTGGTATCCAGCTTTTCACTACCTCTCTTCTTTCCTCCGTTGCAGAATTTGACCGAGTCCAAAATTCGGTTTATTCTTGTATTTGGAATGCAAATCACATCTTTAGTAATGATTTATTGCCTTTGTTGGAAAATTCCTATAATCTCTCCCTAATTATTTGGATATTATGTGGATATTATGTGATTTGTTTTTGATAGCTGTAAATTAGATACTGACAGAGATTATGGGCTAATTAGGACTTTACCTAAAATAGGTTTCTTACCTAATTTAGATCTTCTATTCCTGTATATATTCTCCTTGTATTCTCTCAATGAAAATAAGAAAATGAGATTCTTTTCTTCAGCCTTCTTCTCCATGTGGCTTCATTGTCTTCCCCTTTTCACTCCATGTCTTTGCTCTGCTCATGCGGTAGCTGTTCAACACTGCATAAGTTTGCTGCTCTGATGAAATGGTTCCCTCCTTTGTCCTGTTTGGTTATTCACAGTTTTTATTTCATAACATCGATATGTCTGGGGGCCTTGCATGTTAACTCCTGTGAATAACATACCAAAAGCGATATTGACATGGAAGCATGGCGTGTCTTTGGCATTCCTTCCTATGCTTCAGAGTCTTGTTTTTTTTATATGTTTTATTTGGTGTCAAAGTACATCTAATCTCTTAAGCAAACAGGAGAAGTTTGAAAGGTCGCTTTTTTATTGTTCAAAAGAGAAAAAGATTTATATCAATAAAATTTCTAATGTTGAATTGGTGTACATACGTCATCTCTTAGAGGTATCTGTCATCTTTTTGTTTTGTTTTTGAGAGAGGGACACGGAAGAGGCTTGTGTATGCTGATCTTCTCAATGTCTTTCCCCTTAGACTTGAATATTAATATATGAAATCTAGCTGTTTTTCTAAGCCTTGTTTCTGTACTAAAATGCAGACTTTTGAGAAAAGGCTAGGGAAATGATGCTTAGACGTGAGTTTACAAATGCTGTTGGGTATTTGAACCACATCCTTTCAGATGAGATCCATCTTTTCTTAATCCACTGGGATTTCCACAAATTTTGCGAAGAGGTAAGTGATTATTATTTTCTTTTGTTGAATTTAGCAGGGGAACTATAACACAAGTCCTAAAAACTTGTTGACTTCGTTCACTTGAGTCCTTTTTGAACTCTGTCAATTTTAAGTGATGGAAAGGGCCATTGTGGCATTTTTATTATGTAACCATATGTGGCTATTTTTAGTCACTTTTTCATTCCTTGAACTCAAAACGTCGGAAATTTTTATTTATTTTAAAAACTGATAATAAGTATAATTAAAAAATTGAAAATAAACTCAAAAGCAAAAGCAAACATCAAAATAATAAAAAAACTGCTTGGGACAGAGGATGTCGGGGACCCAACTTCATGGCGAGGGCCTGCTTGTCCTCGCTTCCGCCACCACCAAGAAAGGTGGGTAAGACCTCACACTGGCTGGACATGGTGGCGGGTGGCCCCAAGCGCCGCCATAAGCTGGTGAGGATAAGCTGGCCCTCGCCATTGGTCAGGCGAGATTCGTTGACGAGTATGGCACGCCGCCGAAGGGCTTAGGACCCTTGCAGTATGTTTTTGTAATCAGCTTTATTTAATTTCGAGATTAATTTTCTTTTTCTTTCAATTTTAATGTTTTAAACTTATTTGTTAGAATTTTAAGTTTTAAAATGGGGCAAGCGGAAATGAGGATGTTAAGGTGGATGTGTGGTCATACAAGGATGGATAGGATAAGATAAGAAATGAAGATATTCGAAGAAAGTTGGAATAGTACCAGTGGCAGAGAAGATGAGAAAACATAGATTGAGATGGTTTGGACATATTTCTCCATAAATCCCTGTATGCCCCGGTAAGACAGAGGTTTGTTACCCAGAACATGATATGAAGAAAGGAAGAGGTCCTGTTGAACTTATTTAGGGGAAGGTAGAAAACAAGATTTATAAAGTGGGAAATAGATTGGCGTACAGTCTGTCTTGGGACGGAGTGAAGGAAAGCTATACGGTTGTAGGGGGGATTTTCTATGTTCAAATTATCCTATTTAGTTCTTTTGCTCTTTTTTTTGTACCATTGTTTTTGCTTTTATTTAGTATATTTTATGCTTTTCTATTTGGGTTCATCGACCGCCCACCCCAACTGGTTTGGGATAAAGATAATGTTGATGTTGATGTTATTGATGTTAGAATTTTAAGTTTTTGTATTTTTCAGACTGTGGTGCTAGGAAACGACTTTGTTTTTGTGTTGAGCGTGCTTCATCACAGCACTAATGGGCACATAAGATTACAAGAAAAACATAAAAAAAGCTACGTGATGATTACCGTCCACGAAGATAATGGAAGGACTCAAGTGCATGAAGTTGCAGATTTTAGGACTTAAATGCACAAAATGGAAGTTTTAGTACTGAAGTACTCAAAACTATAAAAGTTCATCCGTCTGTAATTTTCTCAATTTAGTTCATAAAAAGCGATTCTGAAATTGCTATCTAATTGAGTTCTTGTCTTTAATGTGATTTTTTCAAGCAAGTCAGCTAACGTCTTGGCAGTCTTGGGTAACGTGGCAAGTGAAGCACTTGATTTGACAGGCTTTTACTATAGTGGGAGATCTAACATTCCCAAACGGAAGGTGAACCAACTAAGTCGAACAAGCATTGGGAGGTATCTATTTCTTAATATGAAGAGCTTCCGAGGATTTATTAAAGCACTTCAGTTATGCTTGCTAATCCTTATTGGTTTTTGTAATTACCTTGCATGATTATCTGACTGCTAGAAGCAAAAACGCAGCATGTTTATACAGGGTTTTGGATTTAATAGATGATGGCAAATTATTGCTGTAGGCTACTTGTGTTTGAACATAGTTCCTTGCAACAAGAAGGTGCACCTAGAAGATTTGTGCGGGGTATTCCTTGAATATTTTTTCTGCAATAAGAAAAATGCTCTGAGGATGGAAGAGACAAGATGGCTAAAATCACTTGCTTAACTGGGTTGACTGGTGTCTGTAAATTCAAAAGTCAGATTGAATTCTAAAATTGTGAGATTTTCCAAACTAGAGAAATTGTCTCAGACAATATCATTAGTCATAAAATTAGGATGACCACCTTTTTTGCATAATTGAATGCCAATTGTTGCCTCCAAGAAAGGATCACATACATCTGATCTCAAACATGAACTTGCTGTTTCATCCTCATTAAATAAGAGTAGAAAGCAAAAACTTGGCAATTGCAAAAATAGCTCCTCTAAAGGAAATCCTCATTAGAAATCATAACTATAATACTCTTGAAAAAGTGATGAAATCACAACTTTTTAACTTATTACCTCATGAACAAGATTAATCGATCAGAAACTACAAAAGGGGACGCAATTGAGACTCTTGGCATTGTTTGTAGTCATGAGAGCTACTTTTGCAATGGCATAGACACAATTCAACACACCTCTGGTGACTTTTGTAATGATTCAGAGGGAAAAGACAGGACAATCTTTCGATAATACCGAGAGCCATTATGAGAAAATTAGGGGTTTTTGGCTTTTTACGTTGAACTTTTGCTTTACGCGCAGAGTGAGTCTTGATATGAATGCCATTCTCCGCCTAGTGGACTTTCTGTATTTGATTTTGTCAACGGGTTGGCATCCCCTGCCAATCCCTTGGTTCCACTTCAGTGAATTCCCCTACTGAAAGAATAGAATCTGGATTCATGTTGTTATAGCTAGCTGCTTTGCTATACTCTTTCCTTTTAAGGTGTGCAGACATGCCTGCTTTAATGCATCCATTTGCTTTGGCCTTTTTCAAGTGTTGAAAATTGAGTTGTAGTCTAGTTCTCGCTACAATTGCTTTTTCTAGGCTAAAGAGCTAAACATAAAAAAGTTTGTCTAGACTTGTAGAATTGGTTTTGTATGGACTAGCTAATTGTGAGGACCCTTTTCCTTGTCGTTTCAAATTTCTTTAGTAGGTTCTTGTGTGCTTTTTAACTTTTCATGGCTCATTGCTTTTATTGCAGGGATACTTCTCTGAGAGATCTTAGCTCAGAATCGGGGGATCATTCTAGGGTTGGAAACAGCAATGAAAATCTAGATCTCAGAAATAATCTAGATAAAGAGAATGAGTCCTATCAAAATAGCAGGGAAGATGGTTATGGACAGGAAAACCCCCGTTTCCAAAGTGGCGTCCTGCGTACCAACTGCATTGACTGTTTGATCGCACAAATGTTGCTCAATATGCTTATGGTTTGGAAGCTTTAGGCCGCCAACTTCATGCAATGGGTTTGACAGACATGCCCAAATTGGATCCGCACAGTAGCATTGCAACTGCACTAATGGATATGTATCAGAGCATGGGTGATGCTCTCGCGCGCAACAATATGGTGGTTCTGAAGCTCATAACACTGTAATCTTCTCTTTTTACATTGGTGCAGAATCTCATCAATGAGCTCAAGCTCATGTATAGCCTTCTCATTCCATCTAGAAAACTGGGGCAAATTCTTCTTTCTCAGGTGTTCACAGAGAGGCAGGGAAGTGGAAAGCTACCACCCAATCCAGAGAGTTTCTCAAGTCTATAAAAAGATATTACAGTAATACCTACACTGACAGCGAAAAGCAAGATGCAATTAACTTGTACTTACTACTCCTTTTCTCTAGTTCTGTTTTATGTCATATATGTTATGGTTCTCACTATTTGAGGAAAATAAAAGGATCCTCATCTTTCCCTTACATGCGCGTTCGGGCAATGGTATAATATATCGAAAAACCTATTTAAACCTTGGACTCTTACACCATCAGGAAATTGTAGGAAAGTTTCTTTAAAAACAGCGGGCAGTAGGTACAGAGGTTTGGTTTTGAAACTAGAGGATAAGAAGGTAATTAAGGGGATTTTTTTGTTCATTCTCCTTTCGTTTTTTTGTTGGCTTTACTTTGCATCATTTGCCATCTTACTTTAAACTCTAGGAGGCTTTTGTCATTTCAACATTGCACCTCTTGATGACTTGCCGTGCTTAATATGTGTTTCTGAGTGTTGGCTATTCCTTTTTTCCCCCAACGTCAGCTTCTGCAAAGCAGTGTTTTTGGTTTTTTTTTTGAGAACAGATTTTTAGGTTATTTCCAGCCACAAGAAAGGAAAACCAGCTCTTTGGGAGCTGGACTTGATTATTATCTTCAACGTGTCTGGCATTGGAGAGGACTTTTTCTGATGAAAGGTAAAAGCATTTAGAATGTGAACTCTACATTAATTGTCCAACAAGGGGTAAAGAAAAACCTAGGCTGCATCCATGCATGTTTCACCTTACATAGCAAATCTATAAAGACCAGAAGATTAATCCATGCTACTCTTGATGCTTGCTTGTACTTCAGTTCTTCATACGTCTTTTTTGCTAGCAGGAACAGTTGAATTGTTGGTCTCATACTTGCGAATTTTTTCTTTGTGGTGCTTTCAATATCAAAAGCCCAAGGGCTTTACCAGTGCCTGGGGCGGAGCTGGAATTTCTTTGGCACCTGTTCCGCTTGCAAGGAAGACTTCCTCGGATAAAATTGACTTACCTTTGATAAATTGATTGCAAAGACATGCAGTTCAATCAAGAACGTTAGATTTGGGGG
>JAGVVM010007076.1:0-13996 GCA_019149425.1 Psidium friedrichsthalianum
TGATACGTTTTATCTGCACGCCATTGGCTCCTTAATTACACACATTATATGCCTTGATCGTGATTGATAGAATAGACTCACACATGCACGAGCATTTTAGAAAAACACCCAATCCCAATCCCGGTACCAAAAGGGCGTCGGTGGAAACACCGGCGTAACCAAATCTTCAGACCTTGAATCTCTAATTGTATAGAATTGAACGGTTTCTCTCGACTGCTCGATGAGATTTCTGATCTACCTTCCTCAAAGGCTCGTGGCGAGTCTATTTTGCATGTACATATACACATGCCACACAATTACACTAAGATCAAATTCGATATAACCCGCCATGATATAGTATAGGCCTAGGAGAGCTCGAGCTAAACTTGCTCTGGAGGTTTAGTAATCCAGTAGCTCAATGATCATTCAGAGATCGGGTTGTGATAGCGAGTAGTAAAGTATGGAGACTTAATAAATGTTTCTCCATTAATCGTGGAGGAAAGGATGGTTAACCTAATCAACGTTTGGTCATCAAAGGTGGAGTAACGGATGAAGGCATAAACATCAACGGTGTCTAGTCAAGGTGTTGAAGTACATGGGTTCTTATGGTGGTCCGCCCATGCTGGAAATCACACCCTACTCATTGCAAATAACTGCCAAGGCAATTGTTTGTTTTTTGAAAAGTGAAGAAAATCACGTCATTTCAGAAAAAGGAACGACACTCCACTCTGCTCTCCATATGCGTGATCAAAGCGAGGAAACTCTTGGAATTGTAAGGGTGACGTCTAATTTGTCGTTATCACGGTATGTTCTTAGCATGATACAAGTTTAGGTTTGGACATATTTCTGCACGTTTGAACAGAGGATTTAGTAGTCAACACAAGGAATAACAAAAATGCAGAGAATCATCCATCTTTATATGAATATAAAATGGTGGCTATAAGACATTAGGACTAGTAGCGAACGAATGTTTTTATTACTCGATTGTTTATGTGCCCACATTTTTGTCTTGATTGAGGCAACCAAGAGTGGTCATTTTTTATTTTTATCTTTGGCCGGCCAGAATTGGAGCCATTTGGTACCAAGTTCTCAGCTACCCAAAGAATTTACTAACGTATAGTTAAGGCCTCACTGAGCTTAGATTGCCGAGCTCTTCGACCTAAAATTGATTTCCCTTGGAAGCTCCACTTCAATTGATGGGCTTTCCCAATTCATTTTTCCGGTCTGCCAGAATTTCTCCCGATTTTCGTGTCTTATTGCTCGTAAATTAGTTGCAGTAGGAAGCTGGTTTGGCTAAACCGTCCTCAATCGTCATCTTTTTCAGCTTGGACTCTGTTTTTTGAAGCACAAGTCCTCAAACTAGCAATTTGTTGCCCTAGAATTTCTTCCGACGTCATTTTGCGTGCTTCTCTTGGGAGTATATATGGGTCTTTGTTTATCACACTGGCAGCGTACTCCCTGTGGATTAATCAATAATCATTGTCATGAAATGAAAACAAACGAGTTGCGACTCTTTGGCATTTAGACAAAAGCATGTGGCGTTCTGCTCTGCCTGTTATGATTCTGATTTAATGTCAAAAAGGCGATACTGTTGTGTTTTTCTCTTTAGTGTATGCTTGCAATCCTATGTCTTATCATACATCAACTGGTCAAATGTCTTCACGGGCAGAGCATTCCTTCTGAATTCATAAAGACTTACTGTCAAGCGAACCAACAAATTGCGACTCTTGGGTATTTGAGACTAAAGATAGTAAAATGGGTTAAAAACTCACCTTTAAGAGTGTGGGTCATAAATGGGTTGCTTAACAAATTTAGATGGGCCATAAATGGGTCACTTGACAGCTTAATGGGTTTTAAATGAGTCATAAATAGGTTAGCTAACTATCTTAAGTGAGCCAATCTTTTTTTATTTTTTATTTTTTAATTATAGAAATGGTCCACAATGTTTTAGTAATATTATATTTTGAATGAATAATAAATTTTGCTAAATTGGATTAAATATGAGAGTGTTTTAGTAATATGAGTAGGATATTAGTTTGGCCGTTAGATTTGCCTCTTTTGGGTATTGGAGGCGCATTGTGGCTGGTGACCTTTAGGAACTACCGAAAGCATGGTGTAGCAAACTTCTCTATTGGTTGGTCTAAGTTTGCGAGCAAAAGGGATGTCTGCCTGTTTAAGCCCATTGATATGGACGATGTTGTGTTCAGAGTTGTGTTGGTAGGGACCTAATTTCAGTTGAATTGAGATGAACATTGGAAGCATCACTTTGGGCCATATACCAGTTAAAAGCGATTTATGCCTCTATTCCCTTGTGATGTACCCGATGAAAGTGCACTTATATTTGTGATTGAAAGTCCTGCACACATTTCTACTTTTGGAACGGATCTCTAGTTCAGCAGCACTTATCCTGGTTTCACGTTATTCAACTTGGTTTTGTAGAACAAAAGAAATTTATGCTGATATCAAATAGGTGGGTTGGGTCAGATTTCGGTTGGGTCGAATATAATCTGATTCATATTGACCTATTTAATTCATATTTATACAACACAATTATGACAATCTATACCTGACCCGACTTAAATTACTAAACACATCCATACTTAACCTTACTTATGAAAATAAATGCCCACCCATTTAACTTACTTTAAGCTCTTCACGTTCAATGTGTTACTAAGATAAAATATTATATCAAATAAAAAAAGTAAATAATAAAATATGGAATTGCAAAGTAAGTAAAATGAAAAAATATTAAAAAAAAAATAGCTACTCATGTTTTATGACAACCCACATTGTGGAGGCATGCTTTATTGAACGAGCTAATTTTTTTTTTAACCTGACAAATTAGTGTAGTGAGCAATCGAATTTTCCATAAACCCGGTGCTTTTACTAAACTTAGTAGACAGAAAAAAAGGAAAATCGCATGGTAGAAATCCACATGAAAATTTTCCTATAAAATGGAATATAATAAGCCAAAATGGTTTTTCAAGTTGGTGGAAGGACTTTATACGCCTCTCAACTTCATCTTCTCCCGTTCATCCTTATCCTAATCCTAAAAAGGATTGAAGGATTGCCGTTGAAGAAGATCGGAACACTCCCAACAAAAGCTATAACTACTGATTTGATGATTAATATGGAGGAAATTCACAACCGAGGAGCTATCTTCTCCATTTAACATTTACAGTCAAAAGCGAATTTGGAACATATTAAGCCCGAAAAGGCTCTTCTCCAGCCCCCCGGTTCAGCAAGAAGCTCGCAGAACACAAGCTCGTCTTCAGTGGCCAGTGCCCACATCCCTCACGCCAACTTCCATGCCCTTCCCAGCTCTCGACCCGGCTCACCATCTCATCGTACATCCATCAGAGCACGCGGATCTTCACGCAGCTCCACTAGAGGAGGAGCCGTGACAATTGCTCGAGGTTACAACTCGTAGTAGCGTACCGATTTAGTGCAGATTGGAGGCGGGAGTGTTGTGACGGCGGATCGGCAGCCATCCTCTGGTGGTTTGCTAATGCAGAGTGTTGGCCGACCACGGCACCGCCACCTTCGGCTCCAGAAGCGAAAACCTTCGTCTCGGGATCCTCGATGGGGAGGTCGAGGTCGACCGTGAGAACAATTTTGGGGGGGGGGGCGGGCTGGTGCGGCAATGTGGAAAGGGTGGCGTTCGGGTTTGGCAGCCGCAAATATGGTCGGGACGAGCGAGCGGACTGAGAAGAGAGAAGGAGGATCGTGAGAGATGAAAGAGAGAGACGAAGAGACTGACCTATGGACGCAAGTTGCGACTATCAGGTATTCAGACAGGTCATGACCAGTGAAGCTGAGGAGCTATGGGCGCGATTGGGGGGCATTCTTTTCCGCTGGTTGGCCCGCATTTGCAAGAGAAACTCTTCCGCATGTGGAGGACGTTTGTGTGTTTACGCTCATTGATAGGGATGATGCTGTATGCAGAGTCTACATATTCAGTATTGCTGGTAAGGACTTGGTTTACATTGATCGGGATGAACTCTGGAAGCATCACTTTGGCTAATAGATTCAGTCCTCCAAATAATATCTCCCTCGTATAGTCTTGATGAATTAGTGAAGCATACTTCTATTCTAATTGGGTTTATAAGGTTCATAATAATCCATATGCACACACTCATTAATGCCACATTCCAAATCTGAATGAACCGAAAAGGACGTGCTTTGGGGTGTGAACCTTAATCTACTAGCTACTATCACTTTGACTGCGTTGTTCTCGTGTTTCATTGCGATTTCCATACAGGAACTCTCCACTTCGTTGGGCTAGGAGAGACTTTGTTAGAGCTAATTCATCCTCATAGTTTTTCTGTCCCTAACTCTCCCATGGCCATGAGTGCATATGTATGTGTCCATCTCGTATATGTCAAAGCCAATGGAGACGAGCAAAACAGGTCACGTCGGATGTGATTATGCTGAAGATGACATTGTTTGCATATATGTCTCGGAAGCTAGACCATTAGAAGGACTCGTATCTACTGATTTAGGGTTGCTATGTCGGTGGGTATGAGTTTCATAACAGGAATAGGATATGCCAGAAAAGCAATGTGGTAAGATCCTTGTGTCTCTATCCTTCACTGCTTTGAAAATAATCCTCGTACTGTCTTCTTCAGAAAACACTGGTTGTTTTCTTCTTTTTGATGAAAAAAATTGCGAAGGTCTACTTGAGCAGAGAGTTCCTGATTCATTCCAAAGACGCACATCAAGAAAAGCCCGCAGGCGCCCGTGCTCTCATATTTCAAGCCAATCATGGCCGGTGAAGCTCATTAGCCATGAACATTATGGAAAGCTATCTGCCAATTGGCCACAATCACAAGAGAACTTCTCCGATGGTGGGAGACGTGTGAGTTCGAGCTTACTCGAAGGGTGATATCGTGGTCGGCATCTCCATCTTCAGACACTGATAAAACTTGGGGGACAAAACTATGCATCGCTGTAGCTCACTTTTGATGAGAATAGAACTTCGGAATTGTTAAGCTGAATGTGTAAGCAAAATGTCCACTCTTTAACTTCCATTTCTGGAAACAATCTCTTAAATCCAAGGCGCAACCCAAGGTTCAGAGTCTTTTCTTCATCTCTTTTCGAATTCTCGCAGATTTTATGCAAGTCTTTTCCGCATGTGGGCCCAAATTGAAGTTTGTTAGTTTCTTCTCATGTGAAGAGCATTCGGATGTTCAATTAACCGAATCTCAATATTCATGGCGAAGCAATTTCCAATCTGTGCTACATCTTTTCATAGTCAATTAAAGAAATCATCATACCAATGTCTACTGAATTCCTCATTATCGAACCGGGAAAAAGGATTTCTAGTCCCTGCCTTCCCACTTGGCCATGCCTCTGTCACGGTCTATCTCTTTCCCGCGGTAGCATTACTCTGTATGTGCGTCGCTGTGGCACAACTCTTCTGCGTCCAAGCTCCGGTAGTGGCTTTTCGTCTTAGAATTGACTGCATCTTGCGCTCTCAAATTTGAACTTGCTCTTACCGCCGGATAAATCTGGCTTTTCGTCATTGTTCATATTGATGCTACAGTCAAAAAGTTGAAGATGTGCTCCCATACTAAATGTGCATTACTCTTTAATTTCACCGTTAGCAAAATCCATGCAAGTGGCACAGTCCGACTATGCCAGCCCACCGTTAGCAAAATCCATGTGAACCATTGGCGTAACAGTTTGATCCCTAGGTCATGGTGTGGTCCTTAAATTAGCAAGGACTTTATCCAAAGCTCGTACCTAATCTTTCCATTCGCAATACGGATCGCCATTGCATATCTTTTACATAAGCATCACGCCGGGCTCACTTCTTATGAGAATCAAACCCTATAAAAGTCTCATGAACATAAACGTGACTCAATGTGATGTACATAGTCATACTATATTCCAGTGCTATGAAGACATGCACAAATAAGTAGGACTTTAGAGAGGTTCTTTTTCTCGGTGCACTCCGTCCATTTTTTTTCGTTTTTGGCTAAGTCAGTCTCGCTCTTAGTCCTTTCTTAGCCATCGAATAAAAGAAAATTGATGTCAAGCGTTGGATGACAAAGCACCTCCACCGTGCGATCAAGATAGATTGATGTTGATTGTTGGATTAATTATAAGCTGTGCCATATCACCATTGCACTAATCAGGGTGCAAAACCCTAGCTTGGATTCTCTAGCTTTACACTTGTGACGGGAAGCAACTATCACTAAAATTCAATGCGCAGAACACTGCTTGTGAAAACTGATCTTGCATCCATGTTCCAGAATTTAAAACTTCAAGGTTTCTTCCTTTTCTTTCTGCAATTCGTTTTGACCATGATGAGTTATTGTCATGGACTTGTTGCTTTAATTATTATTAGTAATAGAAATTAATCCCAAGAAGTCCCTTCATACTTTTCCAATATAATGGGAACTCCTCTTTTCGCCTAATATTATTTAATAGAGTACATTGGAGATATTATAACGATGTACAATTATACACAAATAGGCAATCATTAATTTAAATTAAGGATACAATTCGGTTAATTTGTGAAACATTTTAAAGGCTACTTATTACGTGCATGAACTCACTTCAACTTTGAAATGGCTTTAGGGAAAACTTACTCTAACATCGGAATAGCCTTCAAAAATTGTGAAACATTTTGAAGGCTACTTATTACATTTTATTAGACAACATTAGCCAAGATTGACATGTAGTTCCAAAGTTAGGGAACCCTGTCATTCAATTTCACTCCCCAACAAGGGCATTTAGTATACAAAGAAATAACAATATGGACTAGCATCATAGCGATATGAAAAAAAAAAAATCAATATATGAAGAAGAGAAAACTGTCGAGATAATTAATACAGAGGAATAGTGAGTAAAGAAAGTTCCAGACATTGATCAAGTTAGGCCCAATAGCAAACTGGACGCATGCCGACAATGAACCAAGGCTCCTCTCGATCATTGGCAAGGCCTAGTTTGGATCACGAATCAAGCTCTATCTAGAGTTTTGGCTCTATTTACTGTTGGTCAGAATTTGAAGGAGGTTCTTGTCTCTACACTCAAAAAGCTCATCAATAAGAGACTAGCATTCGATTTGCCAAAATTGCAAAGGACGCTAGTTAGATTTCAAATTAATGTTTAAAGGAAGTTCTCTATTCTTTTATTATTATTATTATTTTGGTTTCCTCTAGATCCTTCCCATATAACAGAATGTCTGCCTTCTCTTCCTCAAAATGGAGGAGTCTCCATGTGTATCCTTGGGCACGAAGCTGAACAGTGGCTCTTTACAATTGCCAAAGAAAATATGTCCCAGGTGTCACGAACAATTTGATGGAATATCAGGATTCAGTGGAGCTCCTTGTCCAAGGTGGCGTGGAATCATCCCCAAGCATGGTATGATTCCATGCTATTGTGCGTGTGAGAGAGCAAGGTCGGGCTTCAACAGGACTTTTCGACCTCAGGACTGAAATGGGCCAAGGCTTCGCATATAGCATGTTAGGGAATTCTTGCATGAAACCTTGAGTCGGGTGGTCATCACGGTTCGCAAAATTCTGAAGTCCTATCTAACAAATGTCCATAGTTTCCATTATGGAAGAATGCGTTTAAAGGATGGGAACGTAAGGCTATTTAGTTTGGATGTTTTTGTTTAGTCATAATATTTTTGGTTGGAAATTAGTCATAACCTTTTTAAATAGTCATTAAAAAAGTGTACATATTTATAAGAGCCTAATATCCAAAAAAATCCACAATTTCAGTATCTGTCCTAATTATATTTTAAAAAAATTATCTAAAACAAATCCCCAACTTTTACTTTGTCCCAAGTCTATTAGCCCAATAACAAAAAAAAATCCAACTTCAGCATTTGTCCCAAATATATCAAAAAAAAAATTCTCATATAAAACTCCTAATTATTACTTTTGTTTCAACTCTACTACCGTTAGTCTTTATCCATAATCACGGTTAGTTAATTCTACGTGACATTTTAACGTTGTTAATGAATCACACCTTGGTAAAGCTGGCATGAAAATCCCCCAACTTCTCTTTATTGACTACTTTTCCTATACATTGCCGAGAGATGCATAGCCTCTCAAGACTATGCATTTCGAATTCTCCCTAGCACTCACAGCCTAAAGAACGGCTAGACGTGGAGATCTGATTATTTGAATAAATGATTTAAATCTCATCGTCTCTTATCGCAACCTGCCTTAATCTCTCCCAAGAGTTTGGCGGGTTTAGAGGTATTGTTATCTTTCAATGGTGTGGACTCTCTCAAGTCCTACCTCGCGGGACGTTGGATTTCTATTTCATTATTAGCAACATAAAATATTACTATGAGTCGCCACTAGCATATTGGAGTTGGCTAAAAATCAATCGAGACATGGAATGTCATCTCAATTCCTACGCAACTAGAATTTCTAGGTTTGGAGGCTTGTTTATGCTAACTAGACAATTAGCGCTCTTTTGTTACCTAACCAATTAATATTTCCTAAGATGATCACACATTATGCATATCATTTTAAGCTTACCAGGTATCGAACTAGTGCTAGATGATCATGCATAATATTTTTCTGTCATTTTGTACAATTACCTATTCATCCTTAACCTAACATATAGGAAAATGATTAATAGGAAATTTATCAAAAGATAGTGTTATAATAAGCACTCAATCAAGCAGAACATGCCAAATATTAGATTGGAATGAAAACATGCAAACCAAGTCAGTAATGGACATATTTAAAGAAAACAACTCTAACATGCGAATCGAATACACATGAATAAATCCGGATTAGACTTCGGTCTTCAATCACCAAGCCTCAATGGGCTACATCTACATGGGCATCACCGTCAATCGCCACATTAGAATATCAATCTCATGCATTGTGCATTCACTCAAAGCAGATGATCAATGAAGTTCAGTCAATAAAGGATAAAACGAGCATCTCGAATTAAAACTCTAATTACCGTACTAATTTACCTACTGAGACATGTATCGCTAATCAAATAATTTACCAAAATATCCACATACAAAACCTAATTAAGCTACGCAAATAATATATGGCAAATATATCAATACTCAAGCATATAAAGCCTAATTTAGATATGACAAGCAAATAGAGTCATTTCCTAATTACTTCTTTTTTTTAAAGCAATTTTCTGGATTTTTTTTATCATTTTAATAATTTTTATTATTATTATTTTATTTATAAAATTGGACGGAGTCCGGGTCGGGTCTGTGAACCCGACCAGGATGGGACAGAACCAGGCCTCCACGGCCTGGGCCTTCACGCCGACAAACAAGGCCCTTCGCTCGAACTGGGCTCATTGCCCACAAGGGGACAAGAAAGGCCCAACCCAACAGGCCCAAAACTACTTAAACCTAACAAGACCAAGATTTCCAAAAGACCGGCCCGGCTACACCAAAGAACCAGCCCCAGAAAAAAAAGCAGACAGATCGGCCCAAGACCTAGACAAACTAGGCCCTGCTCTGTTCATCTTCTTCCTCGCGTCCTCCACGAGTGACAACCTGCCGAGCACTCACCCATACCCAGACCTCCAGCAGGAGCCGGCTGAGGGACGTCGCCGCATCCGGCCAGGCCTAACAATCACTCCGCCAGCTCCGTCCGACTAACCCGATTCCGACTGCCTTGCCTCCCCTTGGCCCTGCAGCGACTCATACGTCAACGTCTTAGATGAGCGAAGGCAAGCCAACCTGAGCCCGTGCACCTCCGTCTACTGTCCAATCCCCCCGGAACCGGCCGGCTGCCCACCACCAGCTGGTCACCAAACAGACCCTCCGAGCCACGCCCGTCGGCCATCAAACGCGGCCGCCAAACAAACCGAGACGTGCAAAAAGACAGAAAAATAGAGGCTCGAGAGGGGCAAAACGTGCAGACAAGAGGCCTGGTCCCGTGCAGTAGTCCGGTCTACATCGAGCTCCCCATCGCCCCTCCTTCTCTCTCGCTGAACCAACTCCAGCCTTTTTTGTTCTGCTCGCCCCCTCCGAATCACCTCCTCTCTCACTCTCCCTTAGCTCTCCAATCTTCTTGGTTGCTGCTGGTTCTGTAGCAGGCACGCCGCCGTGGTCGCCTCTTGTGAGGCCGCCTCTTCAGGCCACGACGGCAGCCCCGGCCTTCGGAATCAGACCCAACTTTCTCTGCCCACTTTTTTTTCTCTCTGGTGTGCGGCCCTTTTTCTGTCAGTCTCCTCCTTCCTCACCGAGTCAGAGCTCGTTGACCAAGATAGATGGTGGTCATTTTTTCCATTTTTTGACCGTGCAGATTGTGTAGGCAAAAGTGGGTGTGAGGTGGGTTGTTGATTGAGGGCCAAAGAAACGTGGGCTGGGCGAGAGGAAAAAGAATGGGCAAAAAACTTAGTGTTTCCAAAATTTGAAAATTCATCGATGAGAAAACTCAAGTCATACAGGATTAACAAACGGTTATTATAGACAGAAGGCTATCGATGGTAGAATTGTGACAAAAGTAAAAGTTAAAGATTTTTTATGAGATAAAAAATTTGAATATAATTGGACAAATGCTAAAGTTTATGTTTTTTTGTATTAGACTGGTAGAATTGAGCTAAAAGTAAAAGTTAAGAATTTTTTATGAGATAAAAAAATTGAATATAAATTGGGATAGACGCTAATTTTGAAATTTTTTGGTAATAGGCCGATTTCAAGTAACTGACAGTTTTATTGTAATATACAGATTCACGCCTCTTTTTTGGTTTTAAAGAAACCAATCATTTATATGTAAAAATTTACTCATCACCTAAGGCGTAATTACTGGTGAATCCAAAACTGTTTGGTCATATAAAAAAAAAAAGAAGAAGAGGAAAGTAATTTTTGTGACAAAAAAGCATATATGTCTACTCACTGTAAACAGGATTCAAATTCAATGACCTAACACCTCGCACATCATAAACAAAAGACCAAACTCCTGGAGGCACCATAACGGCTTGATTAGACCACTGGCGCGGCGATCTTTGACGCTTGAATTGGCTAACAAGTTCCGTATTATAGAAAATCATTTCGAGATTAGAGTCGTTGTCAACCTACCTGCAAAATTTTACCACTCATAAAGAAATATGATCTGGCCAAAAAGTCATGGTTACTCAGACAAAAATGGAAAAGTCTAATCTAATGCGCAGGAACTCCTATAATTTATGAGCATTTTAAGGAATAGTTTCATAACAGCTATTACATTAAGCCATGTTTTGTTGTATTGGGCAGTCATAAATTAGCACACACATATTAGAACGGTGCAAATAAATTAATCGCCGGAACTCATCCATGAAATGTGCGCTAACTCAAACATAAAATTTGGATACGCTACACTTGCGAATCTTGATTATGGATTAATGCTAAGAAAGAAAATCCTATAACGCAAATGCACTAAACCACTTAGTTTCGTTTGGGACCTCATGAGATTGTCATATAGTTAGCCGTATCCGTTGCACAGATCCATATAATTTCACCATTTATACTACTGCTTTTTAATGTCTTTAAGCCATCCGAAAGACAATCGACAAAGTAAATTTGGACAGTATAGATCTTTTGATCACATGGCATCCATCTTTACAAGTTTGGCGATGCAAATGTACATGCAAATCTTGACTCCAATAGACTTTGTCGTCCGTAAATGAAAAAGAACACTAATGATCTTTTGAGTCTATACATTGGAATCCTCTTAATAAATAAAGATATGTTGCCCTAGAACTTCAAAAAAACCTTTTAAACCAAGTACAATCAATCCCCGAAAATTTAATCAAATAAAGTCAATGATCAGGAGAGTTTAGTATCTTTATATATATCCAATAGATTGCTAAACGAATACTCAATAATAACATGTATTATAAAAGATGTTATCAGGGCAATTTTTTCTTTCATCCTTCGAGCACATTTCAAAGATAATTTATTCCCTGGATTTCTTCAACTTCGAATCATTAGCCCCTTGCTCCTTTGCCATCCAATTTTAATCCTTGGATTTTCTTCATTCCACTTAAACAATTTCATATCTTTGGTTTGTTCAAATATGTACTTGGGCACCTTACGTATTCAGAGGGGCTCTATGTCTTAGTTTTTCTTCTGGTTGATGTGCATATCCCGAGAGAAACTCTTCTGCTTGTAGGAAACGTCCATGGGGTGTTCGAGCTAATTGATAGGCATGATAATTGTGTGCGGATTCAATAATTGCTCCTCGTGTAATATGGAGGCTTGAACTTGTTCGTTTTTGTAAGTTGTGTACGTGCACCTGCGCATGACTCAGTCAATTTTCCAATGCTTTAAACTGTGGTCAATTTATTGATGGCATTTGATTTTGGGTGTTTGAAATTTCAGTTAATCAGTTATGTGTAATATGATGAGCATGTGAAATTCTTTTCCCATGTTCACACTTACTAAGTAGCAAACTATCTAAATGCATTTAATGTAGTAGCTTGAAAAGACTCACTAATATTTGCCTATGAGAATTCTCCTTTTGCCTTACTGTAGATTCAGATCATCAACCCTAAATGTCAAGTTGAGCCCTGTTGAATCGGTGTTTTTCATTGTTCTACTGATCAAAAGGTCTCTCACTGCTCTAGAAACTATCTATAGAATTTAAATCCAAAGTCTCCCTCTTTCAAAATGGCGATTTGGCAATCTCTTCTGGCGTGAAAGGAATTCGGAGAGACATGGAAGCTCGAACCGTTCATTACTAAGATTTTCCTTCCGAGGTGGTGAATCTTAATCTAAAGCTAATTCTGCCCCATGATAGGGTTTCTCTATCTCTATGCTTTCTCCCTGTGCGTGCGCATATGTATGTGTTGGGGGATTCGTACAATGTCAAGGCCAATGGAAAACAACCGAGCCCGCCATACAGGTTTGATTGTGTTGAAATGAAATTGGTGTGCATATGGCCGTCGAAAGCTAGGACCGTTAGAAAGATTCGATCTATTGATTTAAGGTCTCAAGTCTTGTAGATATGAGTTTGCCCATAAACAGCATGTACCTATGCAAGGATGTTTTCGCTGATACAAATCTATATGCTTCACATATCGAACAACAGAGAACACACGCGCTTCATCGTCCTTGGCCACTGCGGCATTCACACTATCGTTTGCTGGCTACACGCGGACCAACCCAGTTTCTATACACAAACACAAAATACAGAACCTCACTCCGACCCATAGAGATCAGCAGCAACGGAGACAGCAATTTTTGTGCCGTACGTTGAGCATATTAAACATAAGAATTATAAACACCAATAATGACAACTGAGGCATCACATGCCAACGAGTTGGCCATGGAATGAGGGTTCACTAAGCGAGGACAACTTGATTTGATGTATATGAACTTTCGTTCAGGGATTGATCCGAGATATAGTTCGAACCATCAAACAAATGATATGCATTTCGATGAAGGAGCACATACGCAAATACAAGCAAGATTCACTTCCAGAATCATCACAACCACAACAACAGTTCAAGTCCGAGTAGTTAATAGTGCTTCGATCCCATCTGATTTACCTCACAAACTTATTCGCTAAAGCTCACGGGCTCTGTTTTGTTCATAATCCAGAAACAGAGCGTGTGGAATTTACCGTGATGAGGTGATTTTGTTTTTACCGCGGCCGGTGATCAGATCCAAGAGATGAAAGTTCCGGTAGGCGTCTGGATTCGATATTAGGGCCTGGCTGGTGAAGAGGTAACGACCAAGGCTCGTGCACTTTCAGGCCTTCTGAACTAGAAAAAGAGCAGAACTAAGGAGGCCTCGCTGTAGTGAACGACGATGGTGGAGCGGCTATACGTTGGTGGCTAACAGTGTCTGTAGGATGACGGGGGAAGGAGAACAATTAAAACCCTCGACAGAGAGAATGATTTCTGTTTAAGGGTCAGTAAAGCATTTTCTTATTTGGCCTGAGAATCATCGTCAATTCTCCTTTTGATGTGAGAGGGGCACAGGCAATTGTCGTTGGTAAGCATTAAGAAGAGGCTGTCGTAGTTTTGTAACCCCTATGTTACTCTTAGTTTTATCTCTTTCTCTGGAAATTCTATCTTAATT
>JAGVVM010007077.1:0-12130 GCA_019149425.1 Psidium friedrichsthalianum
CACTGGGGTGTGAAAGTTTCCTAATTTCGATGCAAATTTTGAGTGTAAGACACTGAATGGTAGATACTCTAGTGTTGTTGTTTTGTATCCCGTCCACCAGACTTAACCCATACTGGTGATATATGGAGAAATGGAGAGGAAATAAAGAGATGGAATCTGAATTTTTCTATATCTTGGGTGATTGAAGTGTATGGTTGGTTAGTAGAATCCTTAAACTATGCCCTGTTTGATCGTAGGCGTTACCAATTGTCATGTATTGGATGCACTTGTTTTTTTATATAGGGTTATACCACGAAAAATCCAAACTAATACACTTGTGATAAATTTATCCAAAAAAATTTTTGAATCACAAAAACCTCAAAATTGTGTACATCTGTGATAAATTTACTCTAAATTGAATTTTTTGACGATGAAAGCGTCCCAAACTGGTACATAAGTGAACAAATTTAGCCTCATCTAAAATTGGATTAATACCATGACAAATCACAAACTTAGATACATCTAACAAAAAATAGAGGTATAAATCCTAAACTGATATACCATAAATTGTCACATATCATCAAATTCAGCAATTTAATAATTAGATTTAACAAGAACTAATGGAGAGTAAATTTATCTATTGAAGTATTAGTTTGGGGTAAATTTATCACAAGTATACCAACTTAGAGATTTTTGTGTTAAAAAATAGTTTGGGGTAATTTATCATAGGTGTACCAGTTTAGGATTTTTTCGATAATCTATAACATATTTTTTATATGGCTAAATTGATTAATTTTCAATAGTCTTCCGCACCACGGCCAACATCTTTTTTTTTTTTTGGATGT
Organism: Psidium friedrichsthalianum; assembly: GCA_019149425.1. NCBI lineage: Eukaryota > Viridiplantae > Streptophyta > Magnoliopsida > Myrtales > Myrtaceae > Psidium > Psidium friedrichsthalianum. The sequence goes on from JAGVVM010007077.1 coordinate 825, forward strand.
AAATATGTAAGTATCATTAATTAGATGCGGTATAAAAAGTCCAAAGGATCCCTTACCATTACAAAGGAAGTAAAAAAATAAAAAAAAAAATTATTCATGAATATGGAGGAAGGAAGGCCTCTATAATAGTGTTGAGTAAGGTCATTCCCTTGGGAAGTCTACAATTCTATAATGATGCTCCACCCCTTACAACCTACGAATTCAAACCAACAGTAGATGATCCTCAATTCACTTGTCTTGAAAACGTCTATGGTTTAGAAACAAGAAAGTTAAAGAAGAAAGTTTGGTAGTAAGCCTTTGAAAAGAAGGATGTAGTAGATTGGGATGTCACAAGGACCAATGAAGCAGGTACAGATCTCACACCATCGCTAACCAATCGGCCCATCGAATCATGACACACCTACACTACGAACCGGGTGACATGTCAACTTAGAAGCATGACTCCATATGTGTGTTGAAATGTGTGTGCATGAGAGGCAGATAAATGAGAAGTCATTTTAGATGATATGTGAAGTACGCATTTGTTATGTCAACTCGGGTGACATGCGAGAATGAAATTTTAAAAAAAAAAAGACATGGGAAAGACATCAAATACAATTCAAATGTAATCTTGACATGATAGAATTGCAATTTGACTAGAATTGAAAATGACATGGCACATTGTATGCAAACATAGCATTGCATGGAAAATGACATGACATAGAAGTCCAAATGCAAATCTGACATGGTAAATTGGGAATTAACATGGGATGAAAGTGGCATGACACCGCAATTTGGATGCAAATATAACATGGCAATTTTGCAATGATAACATGGTATGAAATTGTAGGACATAACAATTCATATGCAAACATGACATGGCAATTCAAAGGTGAAACATAACATGGAAGATGACAAGAGATGTCAATTTGGATGCAAAACTAGTATGTCAATTTGGGATGGAAACGTGACATGGAAATCATGGCATAGCATGAAAAATTGATCAAACATAATATGGAAAATGACATGACATAGTGATTTCGATGCAAACGTGAAATGGCAAATAAAAAAAATGAAGAATGATATAACATGGCATTTTGGATGGAAACATGACGTGGAAAATCCAAAAGTGATAACATAATGTGGAAAATATGACATGGCAATTAGGAATCGAAGCGTACCATGGACAAGATATGACATGACAAGACATAATTTGTTGACATATATCATGATATAGACAATTAGAGATGACATTATAAATCAAATTCAAAACATGAAAAAGACTAAGATATGCAAGCTATACTACACAAGATGTCGTTTTTATTCAATATGTGGCTCTACTAAACATGGTAATGTAGTAACACACCTTTACCTTTTGGCAAGGCTAAAATAGAATCATAATTTGATTAAACAATCGTGATATGAAGGATAATATGCACAGGACCTTAATTCATGGGTTCAAATTGCATTGTCTAGTGGTTTTTACTTTTAATCATCTTGCTATAGCCTATCTTATTAGGTGTATGCCCTGAAGCAACCATGTGATGGTTGCATTCTAGATATTTTAGGTGTATGCCCTAAACTTATTCTTGAGACATCGAGAATATGTGTGACAAGTCTTAGTTAAACACGATCTTTAAACTGTTCCTGGTCAATGGATCATTGAGTGGACGTCAATGATCCTGTTGAGACCAGTGTGTTCTAAACTTCACCATCAAGTATTAGATACTCAAAGAGGATGATAAGTCACAAGTCATTGGACATTAGATATCCGAGTTAAAACGCAGGTGCCCATATCGAACGAGTTCATTGAACGTGATACACGTAAATGATTAGCAAGCATGGAAGTTTCGCGCGTGATCAACGTCTAATTGTTCAACACTTTAACTATGTAGTGATCCTCAAACTTGAGGTATGATACTGACTTGTATGTCGAATGGCTATGGTTCACAAGTGTGCACATTGACGGATAATCAATCCGCCTCTAAACTTAATGGTCATCGTTTATTCGCACACGAAGTCATAAGCATATGTAATAGTGGGATTTATCTCCTTATTTAAATATAAGGTTGATATACCATGCAATCTAATCGTGACAGTGCATGAAAAATCCTTAGCCGGGGTTGACAAGAATGTCTTGTGAACATGCATATCAAATAAATTGATGCATATGATCGAATTGGCCGCTTGACTAATAATCCATGGCCTTTGTTCGATCGGGACATGATAAAACAGAAGCATTAAATTATACTATAGCTAAAGCTAACAGGTTCATTATATTGTTGCAACATTCACACTGTCTCAATCAGATAAGATTTCTTATCCTCTAAAAAGTCTAAGGATAAGATTTTTTATCCATAAATTCTAACAGATAATATTTGTTATCCCATAAACCGCAAGAAAAACGAGGGAACCCCAATCCCTATAAATAGAGGTTTGGGGAAAATGTTTAAAAATTTTAGACACCCCTAAAATTCACCTATCCACATGTGAGTTTTGAGCTCCCGTTTCACCGAGAACGACCAGAGGGTCGTGAGGTTGTTCGTGATCAAGAAACCAAGCTCCGTTCGTCATTTCTCAAGGGTCACTAGCACCATCTAGAAACGGATGGCCACAAGCTTCGTCTTCTGTCGCCGTGCAATTGGTGGTGTATTTGAACTAGAGGTTCGACACTTGACAAACTCTGAGAACGTCAAAACAAGTTTGTCCAAGCACTGGTTTTCGAGGTAAGCCTAAAACCCTCTTAATGCGTGGTTTAGATTTTCAATTATAACGCACAAGAAACCCTAAGACAATCTAGGTGCACGGGTGCGTATTGCTTCCGCTGCTTTCCATGTTTGTTTTGATTGCCTTGGCCCGAGTGCCGTCTAGATAAATTCCCAACAAGTCGTATCAGAGCCTAGCTTAGGCATACTTGTGCATTGGATCATTTTGGTGCGTAGAAATTCTTGGGATTAGCTATCTTCGTTTTGAAAATTTGGGTTCTACCGAGCAGCCGATCGAAGTTGATTTTGATCAACTCATCAAGGATTTGAACCAAATTGATCTTAAATCGAAAATTCATGGTTGTAAACATGCTTGAAAGGTTAGCCAAAGGCGATGAGATCGTGCGAACGATTTGAGAAAATGGCTTGGCAAATCATTGCTGAACCAGAGACGGACCGCTGATCGAGAGATCGGCGACCACCGACCTTAGCCGATGTGGCAGTTGGAGCCGATCAAATACGGCCATCGCCTTTGACCAGAGGTGGCTAGTTAATATTGACCAGCTAGCCATAGGCCCCACTACACCGCCCTTGAGGTAGTGCAAGGAGGTCGGCCGGCGAGCCGATCTCGCGACCAGACCGACAGACCTGAAACTGACGAACTCAAAATTGTGTGAAATTTGGTCAGGAGCTTGGAAATGGACCACTGATCAAAACTCATTACTATGTAATGAAAAATGCTAATTTTCGCGATTTGGGATCATCTTGATGGATTTTTGGGCCAATCTTTGTAATTTCAATATCGTTTTTGACTAACGTTAGAATTTTATTAGGACCCTCCAAAGCTTGGATTATAAATTCATTGCTTGAAATTGAGAGGGTAGTGATATGAAACCTCAATGTGATCTTTAGGCTCAAGATCCATTGAACTTGGTTCGTAGCCACCTTGTAGTATGAATATTTTTTCTATTGAATGTTTATTTATATTCATGTTCTGGCAGATGAGAATACATACTGGATGATATGTGGATATATCTGTGTTACTACTGATTGTTGCTAGGACTGGTAGAAATGGATAGTTTTAGGTGAGACCACTGAAAGACCTAGAATCTCATCAATATAAATATCAAGTTGAAACGGGTATCAGACTCATGGTCTTCCACCATCGTGGAGTAGATACTGTATCATAGTGAGTTGATGGACTCGCTATGGATACATAGGGGTCAATTGTCATCTATGATAGAGAACCGCTCTATTAAAGCATTTGATGTTGTGGGATTGAAACCAGGCGATTCCAATAACTGTTAGGTGAGACTTTCATAATCTAAAGGCCAAATGATGATTGGGACACATATGAGATACGTTACATAAGTTGATCCACTCATCTAGTTCATATTGAACGCCAATAACTGTCAGGTGAGGCGAACCGTGAGGTAATGGGACTCCAATCCCCGCTAGTGATCCTACCCAACAAGGATTGCCGTTTCTCATTGAAAGAGTGTGGGATTCAAAAAATTCAGTGCGAGCCTATTTCATTCAAAGGCTAGAATGAAATAGTAATACTGTTGAAAGTCAACACCCTACGATTAGATTTTCTGCTAAAGATAGTTATTACTTCGCTAAAGTGAAAATAAACTCTGTTGCTTCAATTATTGACAAGGACTGTTTGACTAGCCCCATTTCAATGTTTTCGCTAAGTAAATTGAGAATTGTTCTCAATTGGTAAAACTCAATTATGTGCCAAATGAAAAGATGATTGTCTTCCTTTCCTAAGGTTTGAACCCTGAACATTTATCACCTATGAGAAGTGGCAAGTGAGCGACCTAAAAGTTAGGTCGTACGAGAACATAAATATAGTGCTAGGGCGATCATTCCATGCCTGAGGAATTATTTGATAAAATAATTCATCTTGTAGATATGAGATATTTGAAGCACTATATTATATCATGATGGTTGAGAACCATCCATGAATGATTATGTTCTCTAAAATATCTAGCACATAAAGAGTTGGCAAGATTGGATCTCATTAGAAGTAATGAGAAAGTTATGGATTTGATCCTCCAATCTTTGCTTGAATCCTTTTCTGAATTTGTCCAAGACTGCCATATAATAATGGCATGTGAGAAGGAGTTGCACGGCTATAGGCCAAGTATAATGGCTATGGGTAAGACTCATTCCTTGAGAAGTACTTCGAAGAAAAATATAGCCAAAAGCAATTAGTTGTGCAAATTTAAGCTGAAAAGTTGAAAAAGGGCGGGTGTCAGCATTGTGGTGTCAAAGGGCACTAGAAGAGGCAAAATGTAAGGTCATTGTGAGCTTGAAAGTCAAGCCGAAGGACTGACCCTATAAAGGTTAGAATGACCGTGCTTATTAAGGCTAATAAATTAGCCTAGTAATTCGATTATCAAAGTCATAAGCACCGTAACATGACTACCATTTTTAGATGCCCAAGATAGTCCAAATCCAAGATGTGTTTGGCATCTCTGATTAGGTCATATTAGAGGTGTGACATTCTGAAATTCGACCCTTTTTCGAAATTTAAATATAATGGTTATTTCATAGAGGTGCTATAAATAGATCTCACTCAAAACTGATCATTTCGAGATAACTAACCGAAAGGAAAACACTAGCTAGGAATATAAGCACATGGACCAAATGGTCGATACGCGTGACTCCTAAAAGCCACATGTTAGTTTGAGAATTTATTTAAAGTTACTATCTTATGAATAAGGCCCTGAATTGAGTTCCAAAACACGACAAATAACTCTCATGAGTGTCACAGTTGCGAATTTGGACATTACTTAGAAAGGCGTGAAATGGGCAGATTGGTCTCGGAATGTCAAGTGAGAAAGGGAAAAATTAGAAATTTCTATCTAGCCCCCGGGTTGAGCTAGAATCCATGGCATGAGGGTAGGAGTATTTTTAGCGAGACTAGAAAAATTGTTCGGCAACGTTCTATGTCGTTTCCGATCGCAGTTGAGCCAAATCAGCTTCAATTGAGCCCCTACCGGTCCTGAAATTTCATGATTTTCAAGAAATATCTCGTCGGTCATCTTTTAGACCAATTTGACAATTTGACCAAAATTATTGGTGCCCAAACTCTTATCAGTCCAAAAAAATTTACTGATAGTCCAAAAATCAGTCCATTCATTCAGCTTTACGTCACTTTCGGTGAACAGTCACCGGCGATGATTATCCTCAAGATATTTATTGGTTGAACCACTCTCTCTCCTCCATAATTACCACCAAATTCTCTCTCCTCTCTCTCTCTCTCTCTAAATTTTCGATTTTCTTTCTCTCTCTGCTGGCTTCAGATTTCTGCTGCCAACTTCAACTGACCGCCAACAAAAATTCGACCATTAGATTTTTGTAATTTTTGGATATTTTGTAGTCCTATTCGATATGAGTTCACAGAACTTTGTTTCACTCCGATCCGATGTCGTTTGAGTCTCCGCTCAAGCTATTTTATTTCGGTCGACGAATTTGTCTTAGATTTTCAGATTTTTTATTTTGGTTCCCGTTGATATATATCAATCTCGGCTGTTCCTAGAACCCATGTTCATGTCATAAACTTGTTTTCTAGCTCGATTTAGCCTCAGTTTATCCCCTGATCAACCCCGTTTTGGACTAAACCCACCGGAATCCGTCGTCGTTATCGTCGTCGCCGTGCACTGCCAGTCACCGCCGCTTCGCAGCAACATCTTCAGCCCTGTTTCAACTTCATTTAGGTAATTTAAATCTCTAGACTTCACTCATGATGTTAGGCTTGCCATGGATTAGCTTTAGGAACCGATTCGTGGTAAATCGATTTAAAAAATTTGTTGTAATCAGCATATTTTGAGGAAATTGAATTCTATGGGGTTGTAAATATACTATGGATTGGTGAAATATTGCTTTCCATGTTTGAATAAGGCTGTTCGAGGTGGTTGATATGGGTCCCGCGAGGTTCGAGTACCAAAAATGAATTTTTGGGAATTTTATTAAAACACGAGCCAAATAATATTTTGTGGGTCCCGTGTAATTCAAATACGAAAAATATATTTTGGAACATTTTACACAAAACTAGGCTCGAGCAATATTTTATATTACTATTTTAAATATTTGGGGCTCGTGTTTGTATTCAAAATAATATTTAAGGATTTCCACGGATACTTGAAATTAATTAATTGGTCATTGTGGGCCCCACGTGAGAAATTTGGCATTTTTAATAAAATTGAGCATGTGAAAAAGATTGATTAGCTTGGCCATTGTGTCGGCCATGTGAATTGAAATATTTGGACACGTGTTTTAAGTTGTAGCCTAACGTACTTGGCCAAGGTTTTTGCCCAATTGAAATTGCATTGTTTCATATGCTTGATTGAATATTTAGACTTGTATTTGAAATGTGGCCTAACGAACTTGGCCAATGATTTCTGTCCAAATGAATTTAAAGGATTTTATTAGCCTAAAGGGCTAGAGCGATGGATTTCGCGTGTGAAAGTGTATGAATTATATATCACTGTGAATTGACGTAATACATAGCTACGGAGGATGGCCTTGAGGTGCCTATATGACAAGGAGAATTAGAGAGATAAGTGTGCCGACCTGAGATGCCTATATGACACGGGTCGAGGATGGCCCTAAGGTGCCTATATGCCTCGGGGAATTGAAGAGATAAGTGTCCTGACCTGAGGTGCCTATATGATATGAGTTAAGGCACAGTGCGCCCTGATGCGTTTGACGTAGGGTAGCTGGAGTGATAAGGTGCCAACTTGAGGCGTCCCATACGCGGGTTGAGGCACGAACCTGATGCGTACGATACGCTGGTCCTACCTAATACGCTTATATGACACGGGTCAAATTGGCTACTAATCTGTGACTCAAGATTGAGTGCGTATGCATCTGTATTTGCATTGATTGTCCTAGATTGAACTCGTTTGTTTTATAACTTGGCCATTTGTGGCAAACCATTGATTGGTTATTTTATGTGATATTCTAGTTTTATGGTCTTGGTTAGACTTGAGCTGTTTTTTCTTTATAAATGGCCACTCTGTGGCGAGTTTTTCAAAATTTGAACTACTTTGAGGTAATCAAATCTGGCCTAGTGATTTTCAGTGCCTAAGTTGGGACCTGAGAGTTTGGTTTGGGTTTGTTTGGCATTCTAAAGAGGGGATTAGGGGTTAGCTTGCTAAGATTTGTTCTTATAGGTGATTTCCCTGCTTTCATAATCCCGACCCCTGTAATGAATGCAATACCGATAAGACAGAAGATCCCGAAGGAAATTGAGACTACGACTTAGTCATTTTTGGAACCAGATGGAAGGATGTACATAAGATATAAGAGTACCATATGGGTAGATGTGGGAAGAAGGCAGTGGCAATCTCACATGTATATAGCCTGGATGTATGGAGTAGGGTGACTGAAGTTTTGATTTGTGTGCAAGTGACATCATCCTATTGGTTGTATGTGAATATTGTATATGAGATATAATATAAGGCTTGGCTTGCTGTAAAGGTTTAATTTGTCTTTCTATCTATCTATTTTTGTATATATGATTGAAGGAACTCATTTCCATTGCCTAAGGAACTCTGAGGTTGTTTGGTTACGACGAGCTTCCTAGGCCTTCGTTTTCGTGAACCATTCGATCATATAGGTACGACAGGGGGTGTCGCGTGGCTCTTGGGATCGGGGCATAACAAGAAGAGGCAAAACCCACAAGCTGAGTAAGGATGGATGAATTAATCCATCTGGTTTTAAACCGTACTTCACTTATAAGAAATGCCTTTAATGAGAAATGACGAAAATGCCCCTTATGGGACGTGGACTATGAGATGTGGACACACTAGGATTGATACATTCAGATGTAAGTGGACTAATTAATAAGATCATCTAGGGCGATAATGTGACATCCCGAAATTCGGACAATTATAAGATGAATGAATTTGGATTTTTGGGATTAAGAGACAAATATTGGACATCGCCTCGAAAGGCTCGAAATTGGCCGATTGGTTCCAGAGTGAGAAAGAAATGCAGTAAATTAAATGACCGTTTCGCCCCCGATTTTCTTTAGACTCCCTAGACAGTGGGTAGTGGAATTTTTAGTGAGATTAGAATTTCAATCTAGTGCGATCTCTTGACCAATTCCGTTCGCGCTTGAACCCCAATTTGTCCAGTTTGAGTCCGATCAGTCCCAATTTGCACGAATCTCGAGAAATGTCTCGTCAAATATCAAATCAATCACTTCAATCGCGTCAATCGACCATCGGTCACCATCAGTCAAACTTTTGACCGGTCAACCCGTGAATAGTGCCGGTCAACTCGTGAATAGTATTTTTCAATAATTGGAAGATATTTTCTCTCTCTCCTCTCTCTCTCTCTCTCTTCATTTGCCAGCCAACATTCTCTCTCTATCTCAAAAATTTCGTGGCTCATCCTCTCTCTAATCTCTTTCTCATTTTCTCTCGGTTTTGGTCCACCGGAGCTCCGCTGTTCACCGCCCGTTTCGCCGCCCAAACGTCGTCATTTTGAGACTCCCTTTTGTCCACATCTTCATCATTCTCTCTAGAAGTTCTCCACCAAAAATCAGCCCAAGATGAGCCCTGAACCCCCTCAAACAGAGCCAAAACCGGACCCTGCACAGGCTGAATCCCAGTTTTCTGCTGCTGCGAACTTCAACTGGACGCCGACGGAAATCCGACCGTTGGATCATCGTGATTTTTGGGTATGTTGTAGTTCAATGTCTTGTGGTTCTATTCCAACTTGAATCGCTTCGATCGGACGTCGTTTGACCCTTCAAATGTTCGTTTTCCTATCGGTCGACGAGTCTGTTTTCTGTTACCCGAAATTCGTGTTTGGCCCATGTTGACATATATTGATTCCAGCGACCTCTAGGACTCATTTCTAGGTTCAAATATTGATTCTTAGCATGTTTTCATTCTGGCCCAGCCCCTGCAAAGTTCGGTTCTTATTTGATTGTCGCGAATCGATGCCGAACTCAAAATCCGTCCGCTGTTGCGTGCTGTCCAGCGTGTATTCTTTGGCTTCTCAGCTTCAAATAGGTAAGTTTTACTTCTAAATCTTGAGTAGGATGTTAGATTATTCATGGATTGGCTCTAGGATGCGTTCCGGGGTGGATCGATTTAGAAAATATGACTGATTTGGTGATATTGTTGGAATCGGTTCTGTGGAAAGGTTTAGTGCACTGATCGCACTTGGATTTATGCTGTCCATGCTCTGATTTGGTTGGTCAAGGGTGTAGATAATGGCTCGAGCTAGTGTAGAAGTTGAAAGATAAGATTTTGGAGTGATTAGTGCGGGAATGGACCTAGTTAGCGAGTTGAGTTACTATTTGAGATGCCCTAAGAGTTGTGCATGGGTTCGAAAGTAAAGTTCAAGGGCTGTCCACGAGAGTTTGAACTCTGATATTGAGGTGTCGTAGGCCCTTCTTGAAGGATTTGGGGTGAAAAGGACAAATAGGCAATTCCGGGACAATTGTGAGCGATAGCCAAAGTGATTGGCTTAGACATTATAATGAGGTGAGGATTTGTTATGGCTAAATCTATAATTAGAATTGCTTGGCCTATTATATTGTGAATTGTACTCGACGGCGTTCGTATTGTTTTATTCACCCGAGCATGCCTGATTGAATATTTTGATAGAATTGTGAATTACATGCTTGCTTGGCTGTTAGGACATGAAAGTGGGTAAATTGCATGCTTAGGGTTTGATCTAAGAGTATCTGGTATCCTGAGCGAGATTTAGAAGGTGAACTTGCTGAGCCGTGTTAGCTCACCCCGTTTGGGGATTATATTTTCAGATGTGTAGGTTTGGCATTGGATCGAACGATGGAGACGATGAAGACAATGGATGGTGCCAATAAGAAGAGGGCGAGTGTTGTTGGTCGTGCTTTTACCTTGCTCAATTGTGGTCAGGGATATTGTATTGCTTCCGCTATTTGGATCGTTAGGTCGGCGACAGGTTCCTGGGATGTCGCGCGTTTATTATCGACGTTGGATCGTCGTGCAGATGTCGCGCGCTCGTGGAGGTTCGGGGCGTGACATCCCTGTTTTTGGTATCAGAGCTGGTCAGTGGAGTGATAAGGAGTGACGATTTAGAGCAAGGATAGCTCGACCAGAAGTGTATTCGAGGTTGGAGCGATAAGGGTGTTGATCTATTGGAAAGTCAAGTAGATCGAACCCTAGGTGTTTGCTAGCTTTGAGCAAATCTTGTTTGTCGCTTGAGTATGCCTATAATTGCTAGGCTTGAATCATTTGATACTGGGTGATTTGCAATGATTCTGCTAAGTTGCAGGTGCAACTGAACTTGAAGTGAGAACCTAAGCCCTAGTTGTTGTGTGCTAGCAATAGTTGTCTTGTGGCCACTTGTTGGACGAGAACTTTATCGATCAATGTATAGGCTTGATGATCTTTGTGCTTGATGGGGCAGTATAGTGATCGATAATGTTAAGCCTAAGACAGGGCATGATGTGAAGTGAATAGTATGTGAGGAGGAGGACAATCATGCATTGCATGTGTTAATTGCATCAAAATTTGAAGTTTGAGAAACGTACATGCATAGTTCATGACATTGTTTTGTTGGACTTGATAAACCGTCGCTTGGTATGGGACAAGCTGTACGGATGCC
>JAGVVM010007078.1:0-20017 GCA_019149425.1 Psidium friedrichsthalianum
GCTACATTCACATTTGTCCTGTCATTTTGTGTGTGGCAGAGAGAGAGAGGAGCCAGGGGCAAGTAATGGACATCACATCCCCATCTCCTGATTAATTATAATCACCTTTTCATATTACGTATACTTTAATCAAAAGTATAGTTGAAGGAATTTTCGTTTAAAAAAATATGGTCATTTTTGAAAGGGGGTTGACATTGTATAACTAATATATTACTATCTATATATATATATATAAATATATAATATATCTATATAATTCTAGAAATTTGAGGATGCAAAGTCTTTTTTTATTTTTTTGTGGCGCTAATCAAGGGCAGAGAATTGTGGTTTGCGAGAGAGAGTTTAAAGTGGAGACGTTAATGAGTATTGAGAATGTTTTCTGTAAATTGTAAGTAATCATTTTTCTAGAGTTTAATTTGAGAATCAGTTTCTATTAAATGTTTTAATTAAATAGATGATTGTGATATATAATAATTGCATAAGTGTCGCTTTCCCAATTTGAACACATTAGGTTCTTCATGCTAATCCTATGAACAACCGCTCGAACCGACAGCCATTTCCCTCTCAAAACGACAGTGTCCTCCCCACCCTGACACACAACAATCAGGAGAGATTAGTGGGATTAGGTTATACTATTTCTTTGCTTTTAGTATTGTACAATAGATAGGCATAATCGACTTTTTTCTTTCTTTTCAAGAATCTTCCCGGTAACCAAGTCTCTGAGATTGTGCACCTAAATTCTTGCGAAAAGCATAGAATCTGCATTCTTGTTAGCTTTGTACTAAAACGCTAAGTATTTTGCTTGGGGAGTACGTTCAAAACGAAATTCAAGAATCGAGGGGGAGCACAAGCACAAGTGTGGAAGCGTGGTTTAAATGACACAGGCTAAGAACATTATTAGGGCTGACATACCGTAATCCTCTGAAAAGGGGGTTCCCCATGTGACGTGGTCCGGCACCTAGCTATAAATTACATGAAGGCAGTGAAATAGCTAAAATCGAATGCCTAAAATATATAACCAAAGAATAGTCGTAATTCATATGCATGAATTTATATGTGTAAATGGAGATTTATCTCGCAATTTCTTGGAGTAACCTTTGTGATTACGAAATAATGCAAAATTAGACCCACACATAATAGATATGATGTTCCAATATCATTAGGTGAGGTGCAAACGATTTAATGTTTTCGCCTTTCGCTCGAGTTTTGATTCGCATGTTACCCGACCCGTGAAAAAATGAAATACTCATGATTAATTGGTTTACTTGTTGATTATCTTAGATGTTTAGACTATAGCATTTAAAAAAAAAATATGTTCACCTCTTATAGAAGTAGGAAAGTTATTCGCATCATGTTCTCCTCGATCTCCGATTAGTAGAAACTCCTCTAACAGGCCTACGATTAGTGGGTTATACAAATATGGAATTGCTTGTATTTACATCTAGGGAAGTTTGGTTGTGGCCATACACATAACGTGTAACTCGCCAATCAACACACACACAACATATATATATATATATGTATATATATATATATATATTATAAATGGAAAGGGCATCTCGTGCATGCAACTGTTGTGGATCAACTCGAGTTGAATATGCATTGTCGCTTAGGGAAATAATAAGGGAGAGAAGAAAAATAATATATAATATAATATAAATTGAGGTTGGTGGAGGAGGAATCTAATTCCCATCTAATCAAACCTTTGACAGATATCGTGTCTTTTACTCATTTCCATGCAAAAAAGCAAAGCCAACCCTACTTCTTGTGCACAGTCTCTCACATTGCTGGGGAAAGAAGAAAAGGGCCATGGCCTTGGCAGCTTTTCAACTCTCTCTCTCTCTCTCTCCTCTGGTCTCTCATCTAGATGTGTTTTACAGAGCAAAAGGATTGCATGCAGAATTAGCTTTAGATTTCTGTAATGGCTAACGGACAATCTCGTTTAACTGATATAAAAAACCAAAGCCACATCTCTCTCTCTCTCTCTCTCTCTGCCTGCCACGTGCGTGAGAAGCAATGTGGAGATCTGTAAAAATCAAGAACCTTAAGAATCGGACAAATCTACCTCAGTCCTGCTCATGTGATGATTTCGGGAAGATTCTTGAGACAGATTCCATATTGATATTATAAGACCTCCGTCTGACCTCGCGACCCTCTGTGTAAAACTGGTTAATTTTTATCAGCAAAGTGGACCCCCCTGTTCCCCTTTTATTGTTAAGGCGAATAATACGAAAAGTTAAAAACTGATATACTTATAATAAATTTTATTTCAAATTAATTTTTTTACCATCAAAAATTTTAATCTAGTACAGCTATGATATAATTTACCTCTGTCAATTTCAGTTAAATTTTAATGTCAAATTGCTGAGTTAGATGGTACGTGGCAGTTGACAGTTGTACCAGTTTAGAATATTTACCCTCCGTTTGTCACGGGTGTAATGGTTTGAAGTTATTCGTGTATTAATCCAATTTAACGAAAATTAACATAGGCAAATTTATTACGATGTACCAGTTGTGAGTTTTTGAGGTCAAAAGATTAATTTTTGGTAAATCGTCAGATATGTACTAGTTTTCTATTTTTTATGGTAAAAAAAATTAATTTATGATAAATTTATCATATGTGAATTAGTTTGAAATTTTTCGTGATCCTTTACTTCTTCTTCTTCTTCTTCATGTGAGAAGCGCCAAAATGTTCACTTCCACCTCCTCTTTGCTAGGTCTACATGGGCCGACAAAAGCTATTCCAGAGCTTCAACTGGGCCACACAAGACCAAGTGGCCGTTGCCCCCGTCCTATGATATTGGTCCACACGCAATCTGGCCAGATTTGGTTCCAAGCACCAGCACGGGATGTGCCGAAAATTTGACGAGAGCAACAGAGTCGGACATAAAGCTAAAGAGGAATCGAAAGCGAGAGCCATTCGGCCAAACTGAAAGAACGAATTAGGAAAACTGAGATTTTGATATGCTGAATTGTTTGCCTGTTGAATACCCGCGGTGTATGATCGGAGAGGGGAATTGTTCAAAATTGAAATTGTCCTTTCACCACGGCTCCGATTCAGCTACACGCTCGAGCATAGATCATGAGTCCGGTTGTGCGACCGATGATATGAAGAACAAAGTGCAGCTCGGCTCACAGCTTAGAGCTCGAAATGGTGGTCCGGTCCTTTTTCTTATGATTCCTTTGGCCTAACCCGAGCACACCAACTCACAGAGACTAGATGCCGTTAAAGCCACGAAACCAAGATTACGAATAGCCAAATATATGTGCATTTCCTTACCTATCCATGCAAAAGCTATATTCCACACGGAGGAATATCGGTAGGAAAACATGTTCCATTGACTATAAAAAACATTTTTCATTGACTTACTTTCCTAGACAATCCAAACACCGAAAAATGCGGAACATGTTCTACCTAAAAACGTTTTACATGAACCAAACGGAACCTATGCCTGCAAAATCGGCGCATGTTTGCAATTGACGATATTCTATGAAATCTTCTCTCTCTAGAACCTAGAGAAGTGCGAGTCCAATATATTAGCGAGCAGATGACTTTGTCCAATCTTTCGATAATTCCATAAAATGTAGAAACGAAGCAAAGTGGAAATAAGAACAATTCTTCTTTCCAAAACAAAACCCAAAAAAAAAAAACAAAAAAAAGTTACATAAGGCAAGCTGAACTTCAGCTATACAGGCATGACATTGTAATGACTTCTCCAGACTTCCTAACAATGTTGCAATCTTCCTTGATATATTACTATCTTCCCTGAAAAGTTATAGGTCAGAGACTCTTTCTGAGGAATATAAACTACCCCTTCCATAGCGGGAGTCTATCACTTGGGCAGGCGGATTCCAACTCATCCAAGACCACTGAAACTTGAAACCTTCTTGATGGCCTCTTCCTCCATCTCCACCAGCTGCCGGCAGAAGGATTCAATGTCAAGTGCCTCTTCCTTGATGGGGAATCTAAATTCCTTCCATTGATACTGCCGACTACCATCCTCCAATGCTGGACCCGGGACCTTACCCAGTATATCAAATCCTTTTTGATCCAGAGACAGCATGTATGCATCCTTGACATGATAATACAGAGCAGTCAATCGAAAGGTACCCAGAGGACAATCAAATCATGAATGGCGGGTTAGTACTGCTACTGCCACAAGACTATTTGAAAATGAACCTATTTGTTATAGTTCTTACATGAGGTGCTGTCCGCATTGTGGTCTAGAAGATGATCATTAGAAGAACAAATCAGAATTAATTGCGGACAAATGTCAGATTAATTTTCACCCACCACTCCAATGTGCTGAATTCTCTTCTTATTTTTCAGCAAAAACTGCCCACGCTCTTCAGATATTACCCTTTATACCACAGTTAGTTGGAGTTAACAGATTTCCCATTTACAGATTTTATGGAATCTATAAATTTAAACTTTGAAAGAACTGCATATTAATCTCAGTAATACAGGTTTATCCTCTAAGAAATGAAACCTACATATGCCAAACTAATCTTCAACATTCAGTTTGACAGACAATATCATTCAATGAAACTTATTACTAGTTCTTTTCATTTATACAATCAAAACACACACTCCTAAAACTCAAATGTCCATTTCCTCATTTCTATAATGATGCAGTAGCCTCCTATTCAAGGCACCAGATCTGCCTGAAGCATGACTATTCATAAATTACATGGGTGACATTAAAACTGATGCATGGCTTGGTGGTAATAGTTTGTGCACGGCATGTCATGAATATCAAGGTCCCTAATTCAAAACTCAAATGTCCCACAACATAATAATTACAATTTCAAAAGTGACCAAATGGAACTTCTCTTGAACCAGTTGAACTGCCTGTTTTGACCAGTTGAATCAAGTCAACACTACTCCATTCAGTTCATGATAACAGACTATTTAATCTTTCAAAAGCAGACTGGTTAATAGTCCAAGCTTTTGAACTGACCAGTGCATTGTTGTTAAACAGCACTCTTTTTGTATCTACTACCTATGATGCCATATACGCAGTAGCCCCAAAGCTTGTGACTCTCCAGAGCATAGGACAATGCAATAATCTAAACCATGAATTTGCTGGAAGTTGCGAGAAGCTAATTTTTTAGAACTTTGGAAAGCAAAACTACTCAATAAAAAGTACATCAAAAAAATACTCACACAAGTCTTTGAAGCTTGGCCAGAAAAATAAATGTGTCAAACCAACCTTTTTCATAGTTCATGCGTCACAGTTAAGTGCATCCAGGAAGCCAAAACTAATTTATGTACAAAGGAAGTGAGGGAGAAGCCCAACTCATATGCCGCCGCAGCATCTCAAAATGCAGTCTCTGGTCCTACTCAATGAATCGGTACCATCTACAACAACCATACAAGACAATCAGGAGAACTTACTCTCGCAGGTGCATTCAGGTATGTGATACAGAAAAGCACCAGTGCTCTTCGCCTTGATTCACTTTGATTAATTCCATCAACAAGCATGGCCGAAAAGGGTGCTACAACCGCGAAAAGAACGATGATTAATAAGGAGGAAAAGTATGCTCCTCATAAGAAGGAAGAGGCATACAATGCCAAACAGATGTTTTCATCATGTTACATGAGTGCCTTACCTAAGATATCTGTCTTGGTTGTTTGTATGACTTCCAAATCAACTTCATGAGTTCTTCCATTGCCATCAATGAATGTGCAAGATCTTCCACATGAAAAATGTCGAGTCACATGCATTAAATATTGCATGTGATATCCACTCATATCCATACTTCAAGATATGTTACCGAAAACGAGAGGTCTGACTAACATTGCACCTTATATCAAACTTATAGATGGCATGCTTTTGACTTCCACCCAGTAACTCATGAAGGTTCTCACTACGAGATGTACGAACAGGATTGGCTGAACTTAGTACACCAGATACTGCATAACTGGACTCACTAATTACTTCCGCTTCAGACTGTATAAGTTCTTTAAGGCTTTCAGAAGCCAGTTGAGCCTGCACTGAGGATAAGAAACCTTCACCAATCTTATCTCATAAAAAGATTGTGAACTGCAAATCAAGTTGAGACAAATTTTTACTCATTTGATGCAAACCGAAGTTCGATAAACCATGACCAGAGATGACCATATGGTGATCAGTTAAACCTTGATATACCTTCTTTCTTGAAAGAAAAGTACTTGGGAATGATAAGCTTTGCAGCTGCATGGTTGCAGGACAGATCTAGTTAGTCTGTTTCACTGGGGCAAAACTGACAACTTGTTTACCTAAACTAAGGTACAAAATGACCAAGCGGGCTTTCCTCAAAACACAACACGACCAACCTTTAAGAAGCTATGTCTACTGTTTTAGTTAATAGTGATCACAGTGCCTGTTAAATTATATAATTAACACCAGACATGATTTTGGGTTAAGTCTAGCAGTTTAGATAACCACCGGAAAATTTTAGTAAATTATATTGAATACATCTTAGCAAAGATTTGCCGGTGCAAGTAGAG
Organism: Psidium friedrichsthalianum; assembly: GCA_019149425.1. Classification (NCBI taxonomy): domain Eukaryota; kingdom Viridiplantae; phylum Streptophyta; class Magnoliopsida; order Myrtales; family Myrtaceae; genus Psidium; species Psidium friedrichsthalianum. The sequence continues at coordinate 6,494 of JAGVVM010007078.1, forward strand.
GAATTCAAGGGGAATTAACCCCTCGATGGATGAGTTTTTACACCCAAATTAAGCACAGAAGTTAATTCGAGATGGGAAAGAATACGTATCATGCTGAAAAAATTGTCACTGATATAATGCTAGAAGAAAGAATGACGCAAGAGGCAAGGCATGAACTTTTAGATAACTTTTAGCCTCAGTGAAATAAGTCATTGAGTTGATGAAGTTGACCATTTTCCTATATAAAAGTACACCATTTTCTCATGTGAAAAATGTTCGTGCATGCACATGCACGGAGGGAAGGAGGGAGGGAGAGAGACAATTGATCGCCAGATTTACTTTTGTAAATTCTGAAGAGACAACTCAATATATTCTGAAGGTTGCAAAGCTGAATACTAATTAAAGATCTGCTCTCAAGCACACTAGTCAAGAGACTGATATTGATCCATCAGACACAGATGCCAACCTGATTACATGAAAATATGGATTTGTTAAAGAAATGAAGAAGTACAACCACAACCATAGTCAATGCAACCAATTTGAACCAGAGAAGTTCCTTCCGAAATCATCAAAATTCTGCTTTACAATCTTCACCTTTTGGTCCTTAAGTGGAAGAACATCTCCAGTCAAAGCAATCCGAGAGGGTAACTGCAGCACGTCCAGGAAGATATTATGATTTGCCCTATATCTACGGCAGATGATTGATATACTAAACACATTTACTACTTGTTGGTAATTCATATCCACATAGGCACCAACCTTTTTCAGGGACTTGAGTAGATTGGCCAGTGGACCTGGGAAAGGGGTTGCTACTGCCAGCGAGCCACGCTCATCAATTACTGTGTTCTACCAATAGGAAAGTGCATAATAAGCGACACCCAAGCACATGAAACACAGCATACTCCTCAAAATAAAAATTTCCAGCTTGTACATTCCAAATCTTATAAAATGGAGAACAACTAAGTTCAATCAATGCTTGACTTTGTGGCTACAGTAGAAGTGCCAAAATACAAGAACATAAACATGTTCCGACAAAAGAGGTTGGAATATTGCTATCATTGTGGAAAGAGAGTTTAGCTCTTCCTAGTTCCCATTGCTGCCTAAAGGATAGACCGACTCAATTTGTTTCTTCAAATGGTTGAAGGTTACAGATTGCGCAATATCATTGGAGAGATTAACCATGATAAAAGTATAGAGAAAGGGAAGCTGAAAAGTTGACCAATTTACTAAGGAAATAAATAAAAGTAACCTTAAGTGACACAGACATTCTTAGTGCAGCTACAATTGAATCACCTCAAACACTATGGAAGAGATGTACAGGGGAGTATGATTATGAAAAATGAGAATTTAATTACTACTACTTCCCTGAAAAAGGATGATCTTAACAAATACAGGCATACTAGGAGAAGCTGACTATACGAGGACTCATACTGCAAGTGATCCCTAAAGTGAAAGAAGTGTCCATTTTACCACGTCATTAAGGGTGCGTATGAGAACCATTCTATTTCTAGAATCAATTTCTGGCTAGAAAGAAATTTTTCTATTTCCAGCTTCTCAATGAGTTTTTGAGAAAAAAAAAACGTTTGATAACGACATAAAATTTCTGTTCTCGGAACAAAATTCATTTGATAACGGTTGAAAATTTCTACTTCTAGAATATTATTAACACAAAATCTTCCACAAAAAATTTCTAATTCATTTTTAATTTTTTTAAATTCTTTAGAAAAATAATTACTATTTAAAAATGAAAAATTGTTATTTATTTTTTACTCCGGCGATAGTAGCAGTTGCGGCGGCTGGCGGAGGTAGACGGTGGTTTTGGCAGCTGGCAGAGGGTGGTGGGCAATGGTCAGTGGGCGGCAGTAGGCGGCGGCAACCGACAGTGGTCGAGTTGGTGGGCAGCGGAGGGTAGTGGTTGGCGGCAGCCGGCGGGAGGCAGTGGAGGTTGGGGTGGGCGGCGGCAAGATCAGTAGTCGACGATGGTCACAACGGTGGTTAGCAGTAGCCAATGGTGGTGGCGACAGCGGTGGTTGCAGCGACGACAGCTGGTGATCGGCAGCTGGCAACGGGGGTCAATGACGGCCAATGGTGGGCAGGGGCAGCCAGTGGAGGTTAGTGGGGGACAGCAGTTGGCAGCGTTGGTGACGACTAATAGAGGAAGGGCGAAAGAGAGAGTGCAACGAGGACTTGAGAAAAATCGAAGGACTTCGATAGGTTATTTCTCATTCCTGTTTTTGGAATAGAGAAGCTACAATTTTTAGCTCATTTCTCTTTCAAATCTATTTCTGGAATAAAAATTTGTTCTAGAAACAGAAAATAGAATTGCATTACCAAACGAATTTCTGTTCCAAATCTGTTAGGGCGCACATGATAACCATCTATTTTTCTGTTTATGTTCCAAATCTGTTTCATGTTATGTTCCAAATCTGTTTCTGAAACAGATTTGGAACATAAACAGAAAAATAGAATGGTTATCATGTGCGCCCTAAGGAACCACTGCATTTTCTAGGTTTGTACAAGATTTAAACCACGAGCAGCTCTATGAATGGTTAGAGACAAACGTGCAGCCTTTAGGGGAAGGTAGAAAAAAGTTAGCTTCATCAAGGACAAGCCCACCAGCAGTCCCAATTGCAACTGCTTTAATCTTCTACAGACATGAGGCTAAAGTATAATCAATGCTAAAATCATTTCGCAGAACAGGACAAAATGCATTTGTTTGAGAGAGAGAGAGAGAGAGAGAGAGAGAGAGAGAGTGAACCCTCTCCTATGGCCTATTTGGTTCTTAAAAGAATTCACCGGATCAAGATATTAGATATGATACCGGAGTTAACGGTTGACATTTTATTAATCTGTTTAATCATGCATTTTTAGGAAATAACATAATTCTTTGATTTATAAAGCAGTGACTTAAACTACATACACAAGAAGAACTAGTTTAAGTCTACGCAGTAGAAAATAGAGGTGGCACCATCATTTTAAGCTCAAGTATTTTTTTTTTTTTCCCTTTTACAAGACAGAAAAGAGACACAGTAACGAGTAAAGAAGTAGAAAATTTATCTTCTCTTTAATAGAAAATAATTCCCCATCTTTACAAAGATTTGAAGAATAACTTGGCTTCCTTGTCTTTTAGGAATATAGTAAATGTCTCCTTTATTTCATATTCACACTCAACATGCAATAGCCACCTTCCATCTGTACTTTTCTGAACAGCTTACTTTTTGCCAATTATTCTATACGACGGAAAACCGAAATAACAGTGTTAATGTTCATATGTTGCCTTTAAAGTCATGAAAATATATGAGTGTTGCTAAAATCAGCAGGGTTTGGGACATGCTTCATCACAGGTCGTGTTCAGGCAACAAGGGTCAACAGTTTTGTGCTGACTCTGTATACTCTTCGAAAAAGAAACTTAAAAAACACATCGAGTGCATCAGATGGTGCACTTATAGTTATACATAAAATGACGCTCTCCACCTAACTTGTAGATATTAATTGCTGCAAATTCCAATCCGTCAAGAAGACAAGTATGAGAATAACAAGTCTCAACGAAGTTAGTTTCAGGTGAATTTCCATGGAAATTGTGCAACAAGAGAAACATTCTCACATTCAAGAGAACGAAATCAGCCTGCTTTACCAGGGATACGCAAAGGAGCAACATATCACCTCATCCAGGATGTAAGTACAACAAAATGACACAAAACTTGGGCAGATATCTTTAATTACTTCAGAATCGAGAAGCAACAAACGGGAAACCCTTCAAAATTGCGATTATCTTGATAAATAACACCTCGCAAGCACATTAAGAAGCTTACCACATTGTGCACATCATTCTCTGGAATCCAAATGTACGGTTTCCCTCTCTGACCATGTACTTAACTTCGAACTGTGTATGTCTCCCTTGCTGTCACAACCAAGCCAACAGTAACAACAAATCCAACTCAAAACAATGCACAAACATCTCTTGTCCGGATGGAGCGAATTCTTGATTCACCGATATGATGCAAAAGCAACCAGTAAACAACAAGTAAAAGCTCCTGCTTATGCGACTAATGGAACCAACTCGCTCAGCACAATTCTGCCGTGTGCTTTATTGTGTCATTGAACCTAACCATCAAGAAAACAACCCCCGAAAAAAAAAGGGCCCAAACATGAGAAAAGTAGAAGAAGCACCTTCCTTTGGCATCGGCTTTGATGGTGCTAAGGTGGCCTTGCCAGTTCGACGCTAATATACTCTGCAGGGATAGAAAGAAAGAAAAGTGGCATAGTTCCACTGACGATCAATACGAGAATTTCAGTTGCACAAGTACATGCGAACCCACGAACAATCGCACTTGCTTGAGCTTGAAGCCGGAGCTATATCCGCTCGAGCGGCTTAAGGAAGGAGGAGGGAAGAGAGTACCTTGCATTTCTCTGCGACTGTTAGCACTTTGCTTTGTTCCCTCTCATGGCGTCGCCGAACGTTTCGGTGTGATGCACGCCAACCGTTCGATCAAATCCCTCCGAACCGGAATGGTCAAATCCGTTCGGACGGTTCTTGACTTTGGCTTCCTGCGGCAGCCTCAATTTATTAGCGAAGTCTATCGCAGCAATAAACGAAAAACGGTGCGTTTTTGGAGCGTATTTTTTTTTTTTGCCTGGCCATTTTATTCACGACCATATCAGATATAAAATTATCCCTCAACTCCGTAAAGGGAAATAAGATCAATTGAAAATGTAGTTGACTTTTCACTTATCAAAACGTTCTGAATTGTAAAATAGATAAGAGAGAAGTTCATAAGCTATTATAATTCATTATTTTATTGTTCAAATAATTAGTTCTTTGATCTTTACAATTCAAATATAACTTATATAATGACTAGGGAGATATGATCTCAAGTTTAAGTTTTTAAATTAGAGGTTGAGATTGAATTAAACTCTCATTCAAAGAATATAACACAAAAATATAGAAATCCATACACCTCTAAAAAAAATATTGCATTTGTGATGGTGCTTAGCGACTAGGTTTGGGGGACCCAAAGGTGGGACTCCAACAAGATGAGACCATCGCTTGAGTTTTTTTTTTTTTTTGTCAATGCTATAGGTCGAGTTTGACATGTAAAAAAGTAGGGGATAAGTAAGGGTGATCGATTCCCGCTCCATTTCTATCCCACTCAAAGGATCGGAAGTAGCGGTTCTCAATTTTTGATCCGAGAATCAGACTAGATCTTAACATCGAAGGACGGTCTGGTCCGATTGCCATGTAGACGTATCTATTCAAGTTATTCATTTCATTCAATGTTATCTAAAATATTTTGAAAAATAAAGCAAAATAAAGCAAAATTCTTAAACCATGTGGACGTATCTATTTCGCTTGTGTTTATTTAAAACTTGAAAGAATTAGATACGTTTCATAACAATTTTCTGTTACAAAACAATTAAATGTTCCTTTTGGAAGTCATGTGGAAAGAACATGTTTTTACAATGAAAAATTTTTCCTAATTATACGCGTAGAGGAATAAAACATAAATTTCTAAAAAAGTAACGTGGGTTTTTTTTTTTTAAAATGAAACAAAATTTTCAATAATATTTAAATTGTTCAAATTTGAATACAAAATAAATTGTCAAATTTTTAAATGTCATAAATTAGAATTGGCAATGCCCAGTAATAAATCAATTTTTTATGTTTTCCCGGTTTTTTCAAGGAGTGGCTTTAAATACATTTCAAATTTTTTCGTCGATATTTTTTTCGAAATATTAAAAAAAATATCAAAAAATTTTAATTAGAACCAAACTTATTTGGTGCAAAGAATTGAACAAAAGAAAAAAAAAACAAGCAAGAGTTGAATTCCCATGTTCTTCTTCAATTGAACATACGAATATCTTGAAAATTCGCCTACTAACTTTCAATCAAAATTTGAAAAAAAGAAGAAAGAAAAGGTGCGACCCTTGGAGCACCAAGGGTGCTCGATTCAACGGTCTGTGTTTCGTCGTCGAAAGAAAGTAAACTCTCTCTCTCTCTCTCTCTCTCTAGTTTTTTTTTTTTTTCAGCCATGGAGGGAGATCAGGACCGGGAGCTCCTGTCAGATTCAGATCCGCCGTCTCCGTCTCTCTCCCCGCCGCCGCGGCCGCTCTCGCTCACCTCCTTCGACGCGCGAGAGGCACGCGACGTTCCTCGAGATGATGTACCACATGCTTCCGTGCCACTACCAGTCCAGGAGATCAACCACCTCACTCTCGCCTACTTCGTCGTCTCGGCGGCCTCGACATTCTCGACGCCCTCGATCGTGTATCGTCGCCTTCACTCTCTCTCTCTCTCAAATGTTTGTCCTTTTTCTTGTTCCTGCACAATTTCATCGCTTACTTTCAGAACTGACTTTGACTATGATTCATTACGTACATGTTGTGTTTGTTGAATCGGCCGTTATAGGATAAGTTGGGCACGTTCGAATAGACTCAATGAAGTTCGAGCACTGAGTGCGAACCGAGCGGCTGAATTTTTGCAATTGATTCGCGCTCTTTGTTACGAAGTGCTGGGGGTTTAATCGAGCCTGATTTTTCAAGCTCGATCATAAGTATTTTAATTTAAGCAGTTAGGCCTTTACTCGATCTTGTTTTTTGGAAACTTCTATAGAACTAAAAATCACTTTTTTTTTTGTATGCAGTTCTTGTTATTCCAATATACAGTGAGCCCAACCACTTTAGGCTTGTTCAATGTTTCGAGTCAAGTATTTTCATTCAATCTCTACCTCGAGAGGGTTCAAAGTCAATGCTTGAGCCGCTCAAACTCAGAGGAAGAGAGCCAAGTTTAAATAGTATGCGAGTTAGTTCAATTGACCATAGCCGTGCCTATTGAAGTGGCCTACTTTCTGTGGCAATGGTGCTAAGACATGGTCTTTTCTAGAGTTTTGTTTGACCGTACATTGTTTTTACTGATTTTGAGATAATTAAGCAGTGATATACACTGCTAATATCCTGATCTTCATCTTTCGCTCAGATTTCTCATAGAGGGAAGGTGTGAGTAAGGCTTTGTATAGATGTCTGCAATGGTGCTTTAATTATGGTCCACAAAAGTACTCACGTATTAATCCAAATTGTAGGTACACAAAGATGCGGTTGCTGACTGGGTTTTATCTTTCCAAGCTCATCCGAGGAGTAAAGCTGGCTAGGCAAATGGTTATGTAGCATTTCATGATGTATGAGGAAAAAAAAAGAAGAAGCAAATTGACTCCGTAGATTTTGGTTTGTGAGATGAGTAGATAACTTCTAATCTCTTAGTCTATGTTCCCACTATGGCCATTCTTCTCCATACAGTGAGGACTAGGTGCTTATAATTTTGAAAGAGAGAAGATGGCCTTTAATTTCTTGTTCAGAAGCCCATTGAGTTAAATTACCATAGATCTGATGATTATGTTTCATTAGGACAATTTTATGGGTTCATGGTTCAGAAGCTCACAGTTCCCTTCAAAATAATGCGGTAGGAGAAAGACACGTGCATTCTTATTAATAGCGAGCAAGCTTTTGCTTTGTAGCAGAGTTATTAATGGGCATTTTACAGTTGCCTGGTTCAACTCACTCTATTTTACCTGATTGTAGATTTTTATTCAAAATGGAAGTCATTTGGCAAGCACATACTGTGCCCTGGCCATACTGAAAATTGTTGGCTACAATTTATCCGAACATCGATTCTGCATCCATGTTAACATCAATGAGAAGTCTTCAACAGTCTGATGGAAGGTACGATCTTGAGCTGTTTCCACATCTGCCTCTCTTTTTTTGTGAGCTGAGATGATAGACTCCCTTGGTAATCTCACACGGACACCTTGCTGGAAGTATTCAAACAAGCACACTCAACTCCCTTAACATTCATAACCTTTATGTACATTTATAGCAGTGCATTGATGGACATTAAAGTCTGCAATACTTAAAGTTGTCTACAGATTCTGTTCAGATGATTTATCCTAAGCTACATATCATATTTTGCTTTCCCTTCATAATGTTTCCGTTTGGTCTAGATGCTATCTGATATACTTACTTTTACATTTTCAGCTTTATGCCATTCATATTGGGCAGAAAGAGATCTTCGGTTTTGTATATGTGCTGGTAAGAGTTCTGATAAATAATTTATTGTCCTTGTCAATCTTCCTTTTTTTCCTGTACTTCTCGATGTTGATATATGTGTTAACAGAAACTGCTTGCTACTTGTTCTTACAGCGGCCATTTGCCTTTATGTTGAATAACTGGAATGGCATGGACAGGGAGAAAGCTAAAGAGTATATATTAAATTGTCAGGTTAGAATTGTATAGGTTCTTTTATTTGGCTCTATTCGTGTTTTTGCTACTAATGTCACAGTCACTTGCAATATCAAAAGGGATATCCGGCAACGCATATGACAATAATATACTGTTCTTCTGCCAGTCATATGATGGTGGCTTTGGGGTTGACTCCTGCTCAGAATCTCATGGTTAGTCAACGGAATAATCTCATCTTGTCGTCTGATTTTGCCAGTATAAGAGCGCTCCAATGTATTTAAAAGCTTGGCTGTGAAATTTAAAACGGGGAGCTACTATTTCCACGCCTACTAGGCTTTGGACACAGCAATTTTAAGTGAACAAACAATTTTGCTCCCTTCAGCAAACATTTAATTTATAGAAGCGGACAAAAATTTCAAGTCATTTCTCCCCCATGTTCACCTCTGGAAAACATCATCAATAACTTTTCATCCACACCTCCCCTTAATCTTCTTCACGAACAACCAGCTGTACTCCACCATCAGACACTCACGTCATGGCCTAACCTCACACCATGAACACTATAATCGCTGCCTAATCCCCCGCATGCCATCGTTGCCACTGCCCAGAACACCTTCACTTCAGCAAATGCTGATCCGCCATATCTTAACCATTGTTGAAGTAGCACTGTTGTTGCGTTTTTGTATTGAGCACCCCCCGACAACCACCATTGCCCACCTAAAGCCTGTCTCAACCTCTCTCTCTCTCTCTAACACAAGCCAAGCTCAAGCTGGTTTCGTCACCAATCTCACTTACCTTCGCGAGCTTCTCCCTCACCCGCCACCATTACATTCATTATCAAAAATCATGATGGCAATGAGTCATATCATGATGTAGATTCGTCCTCTGAGTTGCCCACCCAATGCCATGCTTCCTAGTATCCGCCAATGCTTCTGCAAGATGCCCACCTCCTCTCAATCTCCTTAGGCCTTGCCTCCATCTCCTTTAGGAGTCCCTAATGCCCTAGCCGAGCACCTCTTAAGCCCTGCTTATATCGATTGCTGAATGGAGATGCCCATTTGATTATGCTCCCAGACTTACTACATTTTCCATATATTTCTTATTTGTGCTAGTAAAGGAAAAATTATTTACATAACCCATCTTGGCAGAGTAACCTGCGTTACTTTGATTTCGTTTGAGAATCTTATAAGGGACCAAAATGTGAAATAGAAAAGATAGTGTGAAGTAAAGATGCTGCACATCAGCAGTAAATAATCCTCATCCATTATCTCTCAATATATCTCTATTATTACTTATTCTAAATGAATATAGAAGAAAGCCCAACAGACCAAGATTAGAGCCCATAAACAACACAATTTTCTGTAATTGATTATCATCCAATCTCACTTTTCTTTTATGCGAGGTAGCGATTCAGTGAATGCGCAATTACAAAAATCAAAAAATTTTTTTTTTTATTTAGTGGCTCCCTACGAGCAATTAGACTTGTCTGAAATCTTACAATATTTGTTACTTTCTGAGCCTAGTTATTACTTTAGCTGTGCCATCTAGAGGCTATAAATTCGTCTACTTTATTTAATGCTCAGTGCTACCGAAAGCCAAGGCCACAGCCCGCCCCTCTTGGACATATCACCATACTCTAAAAGCATTATAAATGTATTTCGGCTCTTCATCGACTAGCGATAGTAATCATATACAGCCGGCAGATGGCTCTGCAATCTCGTAAAGCCTATCCACAAAAGTGATAGACCTGATGCTAAGCAGCAGTGGTGATGGGCAGATGATTTACTGAATGTAACCTTTCTTGCCCAAAGGATTGTACACATTGATGTTATTGTGCAAACATTCATACGGATGACCCGATGCATAGCCATGCCTAAACCATGTGCACTCAGTCAACAGACATACCACACCTTACACTACCCCTCCTCCCCAATCCCACCAAGACACATCTACAAGACCAACCATGAGAACGAAGAGATAGTGATATGCTCGTATGCGTAATCTCTTTGGACTTTGTTGTCTGATATTAGTGGGAAATTTGGATCTGAACTCCAAGATACCAGCCTCCCAACCCCTGAACGTAAGGATGTGATTATGATTGAGTAGTTTATTTCTTATCATCGGCCGTCATTAAACCAAGCCAAAGGAATGATTGCGTACTCTATTGGTTCACTCGCATGGCTATAAAAACATTGACCAAATCTCGCGACAGAGTAACTGGAATTGCCCAAGTAGTAACTCAGAGCCATCCCTGCTCTGTCTATTGCCCACAGAAATTGAGGTTTCCGTGCCTGTGATATAAGGCCAATTCCAGCATTAGGCAGTGAAGCCATGAAAGCGACAAAATTAGTCATCAGTTTTTATAATCACAAATCCAGCCTTGTGTAGCCTTTCATTGTGCCATTCCAGAGAAAAGCCAAAATCACTAGTTACTCAAAGGCAGAATGCGAAACCTACAGTGAAGCTGTTACCTTTCCTTTGTTTATTTTTCGGTTAAGATGAGGGCCCTAGGGCAAGGCACTGCGCTAGCTACCAAAAGATGTGGGAAGTAGGCAAGCAGATATGCATTCACTATTCCTTCATTGTTTTTTTTTTGAAATACGATGAACATAGCTGGAACAGTCTAATTCAGATTGGCTTATGTCCTTCGATACTATGTTATAATGATCTCTATTGCGGTAGCTTTCAGCGTTCACTAGTAAAATCAAGGGTTGTTTATATTGCCTAGAGATAATTATATTATACTATCATTCTTTTTTTTTTTTTTTTTTTCTTTTTTTTTTTTTACCTGAAATAAAATAATTACAAACATATTAGAAACAGATCTATGATATAATGCACATGCTGCATAGTCTGCACGCTACAGTGCCTTTTGTATATTATCTTTGGAAGAAATCTCTGCATGATTCGCCCTTTTGCATGAGTAATACAATATTTTATCTTCACGTAGCGCCTCAGGATGCGTGCCCCGGGATGCATATAGTGCATTGCAATCTCTACGATTTATGGATTATTGCTGAGATGATTGTTTGGTCTAATGCCCTCGGCCACTCCAGTCAACAGCAAACATACAGCGTCGCTAATCGATTGACCGAGCCCTTGCCAGGCTTTGATACCACACTTGTTGACCATTATCAGTTCATGATTCTGACAAAGCTGCATCTTAAAATAGTGCTAAGATTAGCGACTGATATCAGGCCACCCAATGAAGCAAAAGAATCTCTCAAATTGCCCAAAAACTAATGAGAATCGATGGATCAGTAGGTAATGTTTTCTAAAGATTCTTGCTTTTTTCACTCAGTAAAAAATCTTCTCTTTCATTTTATTCTTCTTAGGACTACAGAGCGCAAGGTTGCCTGATGGTGAGAATTCAAGCGTAGCACCAATAAGGATAGCCCCGATATCTTGTTAAATAGCCTTCTGCAAGTGATCGGAAAAAATTCCATTGGAACTTACCAAGATAGTAGCTCCATCTCAATTACGCCCATTGAAATAGTAAAGTTCGTCACAATCAGATGTGGAGCAACGATAGGGCACTTAGGGAGCAAACAAATTTATTTTTGATGAGCGAGAGGATTTCGAGAAGCCTTTCCATTGACATTGTCTAATTCTAGAGGCCTAGTGAAAAAATAGCTTCTTTATGCTTTATGTTTACTCAATCTGCTAATTATTGCCTTTCGAGCATAGCAGTTGAGATCAAGCATGCGTGCATGATATTCCTCCTGAATAAAGGTGCCGCCCTTTTTTTCAAATTTTGCAAGACTCGTAATGACAAAGCTATGTTAATCCCACTACTTATCAAATTTAAAGCCTGCAGCTACATGCTATAACAAGTGTATGCCTGGAAAACAATTAAATACAGCTTCGTGACCCCCTTGGATTAAAGTCACTTAAGTTAATTTGCCCATCTGAACAAGATGAGCTCAAGCCTGAGAAAAAAAAAAACAGAGCTAAGCCCGAATGAAGTAGCGCGACATCATTTCCTGCCAGCCATCACAATTTTCCCCGCACTTCAATGGTTAGTGTTTCCGCTTTTACGTACTTCTTCTAGATCAAGGAGTGTTCCTGATTTGCGTGAAAGTCCAACTAAGCTCAAAACGCTTGTCCTATCTATGAGTTTTATCAATACATTTCTAGCGCTCTAGCAATAGCTTGATTTCAATACCCGAGCAAAATGCCACATCTACCTTGAAGACAGTATTCTACAAGCTATGGACAAAAAATCATGCTAGCCTACATGTATAAGTCGCACCAATATCAGTACACCATGTGCCCCAATGCCGTTTATTCTAATTAAGCTTAAATTGCTAGACATGGAAGCAAACTATATTCCCTCTGGGATCATGCATAGCATCCTTATCAAAATACTTTGCTTACAATGTTTAAAGCAAGGCATTTTAAGCCTCTGACAAGCATTGCCCCAACTGACCTACTATTGCATATCTATGCCGAGTTTCCCCTTGGCACTTAAATAAGCAATCAGGCATACTATGCGACGTATAGACTAAAAACAATCGAGCCTACCAACAAGCACCTCTACTCTATATTAAGTTTCCCCAGCCAAATCTCAGCACAGTGATTGCTATTTTTACTCTCTAACTCATTATCTAGTTCTATGTTGCAAGTAAGCCCTGATAGTTCTTGATTCTAGTTTTTTCAAACTAATTTCTTATGACCTTAGTATGGCCCCCCGCGGATTCGGTAAGTTCCCCGAAGAGGCCCTACCAGATCTGATACACTCATTACTATGACTAGCTGCATCAGTATCCGTAGGGCTCGTAAGCTGCCTTTGACTAAAGCCCGCTCTGTCTACGAGCTTGAGACGTGACAGAAGCTGCCCCTGCAACGACGTCTCCTAAGACTGACTGCAGTCATCAGTTAGCAATCCACCCTTCGCCGCACACGAATAGCCGGGGATTCATAATGGATTGCCACCTACAGTTGTCTGCTATTAGAGTCATAAGCCCCACCATTTGTTGACATAAAGCCTCTAGAATATGCAAGTTTATTGAACTTGAGACATTAGTTTTGGTGTACTGATATAACGTTCTTACAGACGGAGAAATTAGATTCTTTAATTTACTTCGTCTCGCTAGGTAATTTTTATAATAACAAGCCACGCTGGTTTGTATAGCTTTACTAGGTTTGTCGGCCGATATGTTGCTGACCAGATTCATCATCAATCCAAAGTTGGCCATGGTCCTCATTCTTCCAAAAAGGATTCTCTTGCTGTGAACAACATCAACAGCGCCAGGCAATCGCCAGCATCTCACGTCAGTGGAGTGTCTGATAGTCTGTTCATGTGGCCACCGCCAG
>JAGVVM010007079.1:0-14304 GCA_019149425.1 Psidium friedrichsthalianum
TGGTCCACACAGATGAATGCGATAATTTAGTGAAGAAGAGAACTTGGATAGAGAGCCTTTTGCATGCTAGCATGGAGATTATGTTCCGAAGGGGGCATAATCCTTTGCTCTGTCCGGCTTTGGGGGGTTATTGATCATAGCCCATTCTGCTGTCTCTAACTCCAAAAATATTAACGAGAAGCAAAAATCTTTTAAATTGTGAATACTTCTCCAAGGATCTTTTACAATTTGAATCTTGCAGGCTGGAAAATGTTGATGGGTGTGGGGACAAATTGTCCAGGAACATGGGATGCTTTAGAAAGGGAAGGAGCTATTGTGGGTTCACTAAGAGTCAAACAGGCTGTTGTTGCGGAGGCGGCTAGAAAAATAGAGTAAGAGAAGTGACCTTTCCAAATAGCCATGAGAGATTCCGAGGAAGTCCTCAAATCTGATCTCCAAAGAACTTATCAATACCAAAAACCCAACATCGGATCGGGAAACCGAGAGAGAGTATTCGTGATCAAATCCACTTGTGGGCGAAGGGGGGAATGTATTAGGGGATTAAGTATCAAGAGTTACTTGGCTTCAGTGTGGGGATAAAAACCCAAGTTCTTTTCATGCTACCGCGCAACGCCATTTCAAAAGGATACCCACGCTCAACATAATTTCTATTCTAGGAAATTGATAGGGCCGAGGATTGTTTTGGACTAAAACCTCTCGGCTTAAAAAAAATGACCTCAGAATTTTCACTGATTTCTCACCTCTAGGCCCCGCCTCAAACTTTGAGTCCGGTGCTAGACCAATGCCCCCCGTTATAGACCAAATGGTATAGTGAGGATTTAGGCAGCGATATACCCTTTGAGGAGGTTCAAAAGCATCTTTGAGATGGGGGCATAAAAGGCTCTAGGAGCCAGATGGGGCTGACTGGCATCTTCTACCAAGTGAATTGGGAATTTTACAAAAAGGGCGTATTGATGAGGTTAGCAACTTCTTTACATATGCGCAATTATGACCCATAGCTTAATGCTAATCATAGTACCGTCATTCCCAAAGTTAAAAACCCAAGAAGTCTAACCAATTCCGACCCATTAGCCTATGCAATTTTTTTCCTACAAAATCAATATCAAAGTGCGTTGGCAAACGGGCGGAAGGGATGGCCTTTCCGGCAATCATAGCCGAAGAGCAAAGCGCGTTTGTAGGAAGGAATGTATACAAGATAGACATTCTCTGTGTTGCGGCCAAGAGGTGTTCAATCTTATGGACGATCCAGAAAAAGGAAGAAAAGATTTCGAGGCCCGTCCTTAACTTGATATTATGAGAAAAAGCTACGACAGGGTCCAATAGGGATTTTTTTAAGGCATGTGCTTCTAAAGATGGGGCTAAGTTCTAAATGGATTGATAGAAGGTTATGACTTGTGTCAGAGGACACGCGTCGTTAGTGTAAAATTTATGGTGACCTCCCGATTTCCGACCCTCAATGGCTTAATACAAGATGAGACCGCCCTATTTCTCCCGTACTCCTTTTCGTTTGTCATATGAATGGACGAACACCGTCGTTGTCTACTTTGTGAGTTAGAAGGCTGGTGAAGGAAGGCACAGCATCAGACAGGCCTAAAAAATCACTAGGTACGTTGGCCCTAGCTCTTTCTCACGGCGATGCTTTTTGGCCGATGACGCTGATCTCTTGTTTAGGAGGGGGGATGGAATGGTAGAATGTCCAATTTGGCTATGATTCTGACCCAATCTGTTTTGGCAACGTGGCCGAGATAGTAATTTCAACGAGTCTGGTTGCAGTTTTTCGGCATATGTGGGAGCTTAACCGCCCACATGCAGCTTAAAGACAGGGACCTTGCAAATGCGCTTCATATACCTATAATGTGGGGAAAACTGGGAAGTATTTGGGTCTAGGACCCTCTGACTGGGGAGATACAAAGAAGAAATGTGTCTCATGGAGTCAAAATGACCAGAGTTTTGATTCGGCAACTTTAGAGTGGAAGGGAATCTTTATTTTCTAAGCTGGGAAAGAAACTTTATCAACGCCAGTTGTGCAGTGCCATACCCCAATATCTAGGTGTCCATTTTTCAACAATCCTATCTCTATTTGCAAATCTATATTGAAAGGATAGTATCCCAAAGTTCTGGTGGAGAGTAACGGTGGTTCCCTAAAACTGGTCTATCATTGGCGACGATGGGAGCGGTTTAATAGTAAGCGAGGAAATAGAAATACGGAGTGGGGGGTTAGGTTTCAAGGATCTGGTCTCCTTTACAAAGCGCTACTGTGGCAAGCAAGCTGGGCTGAAGTTACAGAGAGTGACGAGGGAGGATATGCTCTATTGGAGTTCAGCAATTCGTAAAGGGTTAGGTTATATTTCTCCTAGAATGATTGAAAAATTCCTACAGGTAGAACATAGGTGTTCTAGTAGCCCTGCCTGTTAAGGGGTGGGGGAGGGCGTGAGTATCGCTCGCATGTGCAGGGAGATTGATTTCGGGTCTAGGTCGAGGGTGGAAGCCGAATGGCCGGGCAGTGGGGGAAATCGTTATCTAGTTAGGAGAGACCCGGGCTGCTTGGAGCAAGGAGATGCATTTAATGAGTCCAGCAACAATACGCTTGCCTGTTAAAGGTTCTGAGCTGAGATTGGCAGAGGAATTGTAGCGGGTGCGGAGGGGGATTGGAGATGCTAGAGACGGATTTTCTCAAGGGGCTGTATTCGACGAAAGGACACAACAGCTGAAATCCTTTCGTCTCCCCTTAAACAGCTCTGTATGTTTGATGATAACTAAGATGGACTATAAAACCAGCAGAGGATTCTACTCGTTAAAATCAGCCTATAACAATATCAGAGATTTACGGCTAATCAGAAAGAAATGGGCCTCTAGTTCTACATCCTCCGCAAGGACTATGGAATGGTATTTGGAAAGCCAGCATCCCCCGCAAAGTGCATAACTTTCTATGGAAGTGCGCCCAGACGCCTTACCATCAAAAAAAACTCTATCTACGAACATTATCCCCCACCCTCTTTGTCCTATCTGCAACCTCACGTAGAGATACAGAACACATTCTACTTATTTGCCCCTGGCCACAGCAGATCTGGCAACAACTGCAAGTCGAGACAGAGAATCAAGCTTACCTTCGAAGGGACGCTTGGGTCCAAGCAAGACTTGAGATCCCACCCTTAACCCATCCTTTGAGAGTTGATAGTCATGCACTCTGTGGGGTTCTGGAAGACAAGAAATAAACCTAGTGTTAGCTGTCCACACTCCTTGAGCAGAAGCCCAGATCCTGGAAGCGAAGTGCCCTCTCGAGAACTGACAACAAGTGGACCGCGAAAAATCGAAGTTTTACTACAAATAGAAGTCTCTTACCTCTGGTGATGGAACCCCCCAGTGTTCGACTCTGAAGCTTAAACGTTGATGCCAATCTGTTAGAGGAGAGGATGCCGAAGGAGCCGATCGCGGGGTGTTCTCCGAGCTCTTCCGAGGACTTCTTCTGAGCGGTTTGCTGGAAAAATCGATCTTCTCAAGCGACCTTGGTCACCGGAAGGCGAAAAGCCATGGTAGCAGGACTGTCACTTCCTTTGCAGCAAAAGGAGATCTTGCAAAGAAGATTCGGAGTGGAATAGTGGAGTCAGACTCCACTTGGAGTTATCCGTGCGGTCAAAGGTGGAGATTTGATTTTGTACTGGGCCAGCTGAAGCTGTACTGAAGATAGGCCCAGAGCATTTTTTGGGGCCCAATTCAACAAACTTTTTCCGTGGTTCACTGTAGAGAGATCAAAATCGAAAAACTGCCGATTGGGTTGCAATTCCTCACAAAGACCGGATGCATTCAGCCAATTGGCTCTCATCTGCCCCCCATCCCTTGTGGGAATTTCTTTGCGTTGATGCTCCAAACCGACCCGCCCTTTATTTATAAACCTTTGAGTTAGTTATGCAGTTTTGGTGTTTCGACCAAAAAAAAAATTTGAAGAAGCTCTGCTTCTGATCTTGTTGCACAGACAATTACGACGAGAAGAATATCAATCTGTTGATGAGTAATATAATAAGATGATACAAAGAATTTGATTATGTAAATCTAAGTTTGGGATTATTGAATTTCTATTAAGAAATTTCAATTTAGGGGTTCATTTGATTGGCCTTTTTCAAGATCATCCGGGCCTGTCAGCCATGAAATGCGAGAACCTTCTCTGAAGTGGCGTTGTCGATTCTGCTGTGGAGGGGAGGAGAGACTTCAAAATGGTTCAAACGGAATTAGATCTTGAACCCGTCATGAAGCAAGACGTCGTAAGTACAATCTATGTGTACTTTCTTGTGTGCTTGCATTGGAGAAGCCTGAGGAAAGCCCCATGGGCTATTCATCACCTGATAAATGAACGGCAAGATGTTGTTGAGGCAACTTGAAGGAGTCCAGGTGAAAGCAACCTTTGCCAGGGAAACAGAGTGACCGATTGATCACCAAGGCTACGGAAAAAATGCTCCCTCAAATTTGGCTAGTCAAGTTGTCTGCAATCAACTCTGAGATTTATTTGCTACGAATCTTCATTTATTAGTGAATGTAATTCCAACCATGCAACTAATTTTCTACAAAAAAAGAAAAACAAGAATTGGCCTTTTTGGGGTTGGGCCAAGGTGTTGAAGGCAACATCCAAGCATTGTAAGAAGAAGAAAAAGAGATATCTTAAAAAACTTCTAGCATTAAAGTGAGTTCGTAACGAAAATTAATGATATTTTTACTTTTTTTTTTTTGTTTTTTTGTTTTTTCCGTTAGTGCACAATACAAACGATCAAAAGTGAATTACGGATTGAATAACAACCCACGGGGATAAAGAAGGGGGCCGAATCGTGCCTAGGCCGATCTATTACTAGCCTATCTGGACCATTTCCATTCTTGAGATCCATCCCATTCCTTTATGGCGGCGCACAATATGAGCTCGTGTATTTGTCTTGGAGGTTACGATTCGTCGCGCTTTGACGACGGGCTTGCCTTGTCTGAATCGAGATGCTGAAGTTGCTAGAGAACGAAGAGCAGTACAAAAATGATCACAAACCTTTCGCCGGCAAAAATTATTCTCTTTATTGAACTTTTAGACGTCTCAAACTCACTGCGAATTCTCTCTTCGGTCTCGAACTGAACAATTCTCTCATTCCATCACCACGAACAAAGCTAGGTGATCTCCGAATAACCGAAGAGAAGGACAGGACGAAGCAGCAGTAACAGGAACAGGAACAGGAACGAGAAGCTCCCAGATTGTCCGTGCCCGAGACTCAAAAAACAGGATCAGGCAAATCATAGATTACCAGAAGTCCCTGTAACTGGTTCTACATCATCTTCTCTGTCTACTTCCTCTTCAGAGAGCGCCGTCGCCACATCGCATTCGCCCCTCTCTTCCTCTCGCAGAAGCAGCAGCCTGATGGAGGCTCATGGAAGTCGGGAAGCACCTCGCTGCGGAGGCTGTTCGACATGGAGCACACGAGCTTGGCCGACTATCTGGACGAGTACAGTGCGACCCCTGTTGTGAAGACCGTCCCGCTGTGGGGCAGCAGCGACTTGGACGCCGACCAGTTTCCTAATCCCTGGGATTCGTTCAAAACTACCAGGCACGGTGACGGTGTGATTAGGAACACATCTGGAGCTGCGGTCTCAGTGAGTTCGCCTCGCACGGCACCAGTTTGCGGAAGAAGGGAAGAAGACGAAGCCAACGAGGAGAGTGATGAGCAACGAAAGGAAGTTGAAGAGGAAGAGGTCGTTCCGGAGGTTGCCTGGGTCTCGGGACATGGAGGTGGAGAGGTTTTAGGTTTCGACTGCGGCTTAGAAGGCTCAGGATCATGATCTGTGGCAGGAAATTCTGAAAATTAGGAAACAAACTAGCATGACAACCATAGATGTATAGTGTAGATTAGGATTGGGGGTTAGTTTGAACCTCAATAGCTTGTTATTTGGTAAATTTCTTGGATACTTGATTCAGCTTTCTTGTTCATTTGCGTGTGGAGAAGAAACAGAGCACCGAACTTGGTTCCATTCCACGAGCTATAACTGTAACTGGGGGTGGGGCTTCTTGTTTATCACGTGTGACGTGACAATAGATTATGATAGGTGACGGGCAAATGATTATCTCAATTCCATTGCATTTCGAGTTTCATCAGCAAGATTATCAGATGAAACTGTTGCATCATGTACATGTGGCCCATGCGGGGCAAGAACCGAAAAGATTTTGTAGGAAGGGAAAAAAGAATCAAGAAAGAACAAAGAAAAAGTCAACAAGAGGGAGAAAGGAAGAAAATGCTTTGCCAAGGCACCAAAAAGCTTCAGCCTTTAGTTGGTGCAGATGATGATTGGATTTTGGAATCAATCATTCAACTGAAATTTGCTATGTTTAGAGACCCAGATGACGACTCAAGAACTATAAATGCTCCGGCAAATCACGCAGTTGTCCGAGATCAACCTCGCCACCACACTTCCCTCTTCAATCCTCAATCCCCTGCTCTGCTTGTTCCACAGATGAACCCCGTAAGTGTCCCCACTCAGCTGAGCGATCTTGGCCTCGACCCACCTCGCGTCGCCTCTGTTCTCGGGGCTCTTGAATAGGCCGCCGATATGGGTCCACCCGACCGATAAAAAGCCATTGGGGACATCACACTGAACCTGCCGCCATATCCGGTTCTCGATTTCACTCTCTCCACAACCCGGGACACCAAGTAAGGCCCGTTGTGACCCCACTTGTTCCCATCAAACGTTAGAGCAAACTCCTGCATGAACTTGTACAACAGCAGATGGTGTCTGTCAAACACCATCACCGCATTGTTCAGCCTCGACCAGTTCCCCGAGACGAGGTCCATGCTCTGCGCTCCAATGCAATTCCTCAGTGAACTTACGTCTTTCAGGATTATGAAGTCGGTGTCCAAGTAGACGCCGCCATATCTGTACAGGACGGCAAGCCTTATGAGGTTGGATAGGTTCTGGGCTAAGGGGATTTCGCCAGGGTCTTTGTTACCCTTCCTCAGCTCGTCGAACCAGGCTTCAGCCGGAGTCCTCCTGAGCAGCTGGGGCAAGTCTGGGGTCGCTGCCAGGACCTTGAACCCAAGGTCAGTCATGGGTTTCAGGATCTTGCGCCCTCTTCTTGAGTCCATCGTCCTCGACACGATCACTAGGCATCCCTTTGGATGGGCACGGAAGAGGCTCTCGATGCCGACGAGCTCCCTGCTCCCAAAGGAGCTTGCCGGCGAAATCCACGTCATGAAGAACTGCGACGAGCATCCCTGGCCGAGGAACCTTGTGACACGGGAATGGAACTTCCGGGTCGTGTTGTCGGACTTGAGTATGTTGAAATTCACCAGGTTTTCGCGCAGCCATCGGATTCTCTCCTCTTCCGTGACATTGAGCGGAGGGACAAGAGGGTGCGACGAATGATCTTCAGGATCATCCTTACCGTTTGCCTTGCCGAACTCCTCGTGAATGGATTTGAGTTGCAAGGAGCGGATGATGGCCGATGGACGGATCATGAATTCGGGCATCCGGGCCTCTTGCTGGTCCGAGGCTGCGTTGTTGAAGGGAAGCGAGTGCAGGGAGACAT
The DNA here is from genome assembly GCA_019149425.1 of Psidium friedrichsthalianum. Lineage (NCBI taxonomy): Eukaryota > Viridiplantae > Streptophyta > Magnoliopsida > Myrtales > Myrtaceae > Psidium > Psidium friedrichsthalianum. The sequence continues at coordinate 7,547 of JAGVVM010007079.1, forward strand.
CCGAGATGGTGGTGTCCGAGTAGACAATCAAGAAGACGGCGGCAAGCGTTATCATGGTGAAGGCGAACGGCTTGGCGTGACCAGCCGCCCGTGGTGATCGAGCATCTTTCGGGACAATTTAGGGAGTTTCATGGCAGCTTTGGAGCTGAAATACACGGACAACAATGGAGCTTTGGAGTCAGAACAAGACGGCCTGGGCTTTATGATTTGATTATTTGCTCAAGGATTCAAAAAGGTTCCGAGGCAGAGACTTTGGACAGGCTCTTCTCTTGGTCTATCCTAAAGAGTTGAACCCGTCTTTTACGTGTTCTTATTGCGGAAAATTCTAATTAGGATTATAATAACTTGGACGAATATATATATAGTTTGACCGAAAAAAAAAAAGAAAAAAGACGAATATATGGAGCCGCCGATGACGCAGATTGAAATAAATAAATTGGGACAACGAAGTATGAACAAAGCAGGTGGCCCACAAGTCTATAAGTATTTCCTTTTTTTTTTTTTCGGTATATCGCTTTATCGGAAACTTAACCGTGGAAAAGTCGTCCGAATGATTGGCTAGGTTCATTAGTATGTTAATCTAATCCAGCCCTAGACGGACCACAAATTTCATGTACATTTGATCTGCTTTTGCATTACTTGAGCATCATGGCAATCTAATCCGATGACGTGCACGAATTTAACAATCCCTAGCGAAACAGATATTTTTCTTCCAGTAAAATTCCTGAGTTTAGGAAAAAGTACCAAAAATTTTAAATATATTGTATTGATATCAATTCAATTCTAAACTTTTTAATTGGATTAATTAATTCATAAATCTTTTGAATTTATGCTAATTGAATCTTTTCGCGATCAATCTTAATCAGAAATCACTGATGTGGACGTTAGGCGTCTCACGTGGTACAATGAACCACGTGAATATATTTATTTTTCAAAAATCAAAATTTTAATTTTTTTTTGCAACCCCTTGCCGGCCATTGGACGAGGGCACCCTCACCTAGATCCGCGGCCTTTGCTGGCCAAAATGAAAGGGAAAAGAAAAGAATTAGAAATTCAATTTTGAAAAAATATTAAAAAATGTTCATGTTAGTATCGACTAAGCCACGAAGCATGGCTGTTGTCCACGTCATGATTTCGGCTAGAATTGGCTAGATAGACTCAATTGATATAAATACAAAATATTTAGGATTACATTTGTCCAATTGTAAGATTATAATTAAATTAATATAAATATAATAAGTTTATGACTTTTTTAATCCTTTTTCTTGTCTCTTATTTGTGGCGATTCATGCAATTTACTTGTCCGTGGACACCACTAGAAATAACCGTAAAGACGATTAGTGTCGTGTCATACGGACATATATTTGTCTGTTTTTTTTTTAAAAATCAATTGCTTACCTTGCATATCTTCTTTGGCGGGTTTTAACCATCTCCCGATATTTGACTCAAGTTAGCGCGTCATCCCCTAAAGATTTTTCTCCCCGATGAAAGTTTTGCTTGAAGTTTAAGACCAAGAAAATGTTTGTTTGTATAGTAATTTAAACACGATTAAAAGGTATAGCGATGCGATGGGTAACAACATGATTTTATCGCCTTCCACGTGCACAGCAGAGCAATGACGTCGGACCAAACCGACCATTGCCATTGAAATCGACCAAAGTGCGTGAAGCATAATTGCAAAAAGTCCCTCAAAAACGACTTTATTGCCCGTAAATGAAGTAATTCCCGTGGAGACGCATCTTCGAGTGACCTAGGTTTTTCAATATATTGTGCCTTCTAGAATTTACGGAACAATAAAAATAATTTATTCAATTACAAAAGAAAAATTAACGAAATATTTTCATTATGGGCTTTCCAACACGCATGTTCAACGGTCCATCATGACATGCCATCTATACAATTACGTAATATCATAAAAGGATAAAAAGGTAATTTTCTCATGTCATTTTCGATTGGTTTTTTTTTTTGGGTCTGAAAAAGACTTGCATTACTGATAAGCAGTTGGAGTACAAAATTCTCAAAATCTGAACATAAAATTAACCAAGAGATTCGAGGGGTTTAGAGACCCAATTCAAGATAGAGAACCGGTCTTATGTGCCTTTGCTACTCAATCAACAGCCTGGTTTACTTCTTTTCGACCAAAGGCCACCATAACATTCTTTAAATGGGTGAGCAGAAGCTTACAGTCTTCCACAATACGGCGCAAGGCCCATGGACTCTCCTTCAAGCTTGATACAAACTCCGCAGCTAAAAGGTTATCAGAAAGTACTTCAGTTGGCAGATCTAGGCATAGCCAAGGTTTTGGAACCTGCCAGTTTCAAATTTGGAGGAACGGGAGGTTCGAAACTGCCGAACTGCCTGTTGTTTCGAATTGATTTCGATTTTTTTTCCAAAGGGTTTTGAGTTTGAAAAATAAATTGTGATGAATTTGTATAAAATTGTAATCAAATTATCAAATAATGAATTATGAAATAAAAGAAAATAATAAATTATGAAATTATGAAATAATGTATTATCAAATAAAAATTGTAATCAAATGTAGGGACAAAAAGAGAAAGGGCAACGGGGGCTTGAACTTAATGATTTATCATTAAGTTACATATATATCTTCTTAGGGGTAGAAGAATCAAAGCCCATGCAGTTCTTTTACCTTTGATAACCCTAACTTACTTCATCATCAATCGTTACTACCCGTTCCTGTACTGGTGGTGATAATATATCCGTCATCAAAGAATTCGGCTTCATTATTGCGATCTACCTCTTATTGTTTATATTGAGCCTTTGTCTAATTATCAACACAAGCTTAAAATTTCATCGTTTCGGGAGTTAATCTTGAACGTTGTTCATCCAAAATATTGTCTCCCGTGCTAAATGCTTGTTTTACGCAATTGTTGGACAAAAGGTTGCTAAAATTTATTTTACAATCATAGCAAGAATTAGGTATTAGATGGAATGCCTCTTCCACCAATTTAATATTATGAAATTTGTGCTATCTTGAGATTTATTTAACTTAAAATAAATAGTTAGATAACTCTCTATTTTAGAATTACTTCATATTACTTCCTTTTTCCTTTTTTGCCTATGCATCAAAAGTCGGTATTCTCTACTAATTTTATCTGTGTTCTCACTTGTAAGTTACTAGGTTAGGAAGATCCACATCCACTATCACCTAGATTATATATTCTGCAAAATTCATTATATAATTTTATTATACATTTTTAACCCTTGTTGTATAGTTCTAATATTTACCATTTCAATTAAAGGTAAAACATCATAATACGTATTCAAATAATCACCTAAATCATTTAATTTACAACGTGGATCAAAACACAAGAACTAAAAAAAACAATAGGAATTTCCTCATAATAATGTAGCCATTTTTTTTTTGCATTTTCTTAATAGTATCACCTAAATTCTCATCATTTTCATTTTCTTTAAAAACTCCAACAATATAAATACATCATATTAAAAATAAATGCGTAGTAGGATAATAAATACTGGACAAAGAATAAGTTGCATCATTAAAAACTCTTAAAATATCTAAATTCTTTTTTGCAACCATCCCATTCTTGTGGGTATAAATTAATTTGAGCTACATTATTTAAAATAAATACACATAATAAATATTCATATACAAAATATTCATTAAGCAACTTATAAGTAGAATTCCAACGATTTGGAACATCTTTGAAAATATTTTGGTTTTTTCCATTTCCTCTACAAATTTGCTCATTCTTTCATTATTTGGGATATTTTCATAAATATTAAATTGTTATTTTTATCAGGTTGAGAAAATTTGAAGATATTTTAAACCATCTTGCACACATAAATTTAAAACATGACACACTTTAACGTGAAAAAATTATCTACAACAAGTAGGCTTACAAATCCTTTACAGTTTAACAATTGAAATAGAATTTACTGGCATTATCAAAATCAATTGAAATTTTTTTATTAAGCAAATAATATTCTTCTAAATTTTACTATTGATTGATAAATATTATTTTCCCTATTCCTATCATTAAAAATTTTAAATGCAATAACTCTTTTTTGAATATTCCACATCATCATCTATCAAATTACATGTTATACCCATATAAGAATTCGTTTGCTAATGATCACTCCAAATATCACTACCTATATGCACACATCAATTAGAATTCATGAAAAAAGTTTGTAAATCTTTTTTTCTTTTTTATAAAGATTTTTAATTTCCTGTTTTAAGTGTATTTCTAGGAACACATTTTGTTTGTGAAGCATATGCATTTTGTATAAGTTGATTAAAATCAAATTTTTACAAAAACTAAATGATAACGTCAACAGAAATAAATTTACCTAATTCTCTTTATAAGTTTTTTCATTAAAACGAAATAAAGGAGAAGTATTATGTAGCGCCCCAGAACGCTACCTCAAGGCTTACCACTTCCATACCCTTCCATCGACTTGGCTCCTCACCGCCTTCCATTAGCCTCATCGTCTACATCGTTCGATCCAGTGTTAAACCTACACATCTGAAAAGATAATCCCCAACAGGGGTGAGCTAACAGCTCAGCAAGTTCATCTCTAAATCTCGCTCAGGATACCAGATACTCTTAGATCGAACCTAAGCATGCAATTCACAATTCGCAAGATATTCAACCAGGCATAATTCAAGGAATGGACAATGTAGACACTACGAGGCACAGTTCACACATTACAACTCAGGCGATCTATAAACATAGACACAGTCATATCAAATCCTTGCCCCAAATTGTGTTTTGAGCCATTCACTTTGGCTCTCACACATTATTCACCAGAATTACTCTTTCTCTGCCCTTGTCAACCAAAACTCGCATTTAAGGTTCATAGGGACTCAATCTATGGCCACAATTCTACATGACCAGCCCATAAGCATGTAATTTCAACCCATATACAACCCTCAAAGTGTCACGACTAGCGACCCAACTTATTAATTGGGTCCGTTTCCACCCCAATTGATCCCAATGCTCAAAATTCAATGTCTAAACCACCTCAAAGTCATCCTCTAGATACAAATCAGCTCAACAGAATATAATCAGCCTTAAACCGAGTGCGAACAGCGCAGCATATCCTCACACAGAACCATTCACCATAAATATCGCCAAATCCGTCAAATTTTCTAAACCGATCTACCTCGGATCACATCCTAGAGTCAATCCATGAATAATCCAATGCCCTACTCAAGATTTAGAAGTAGAACTCACCTAAACGAAGCTGAAACAGGGCTGAGAAAGCGGCTGGAAGCAGCGATGATTAGCGACGCACGGCGGAGCACAACAACGACGACGGATTCCGGTGGATTTAATCCAAACCGGGGCTGTTCAGGGGCTGAACGACATCAAAACGAACTAGAAATCATATATTTGACATGGAAATGAGATCTAGGGGCAGCCGGGGTCGATATAATCAATTAGAGCTAAAACAGAATTTCGGCACCCAGAAAACAGTTTCGTCGACTGATACGAGAAAATACATTTGAAGGGTCAAACAACCTCGGATTGAGACGATTCAAGTTGGGTTAGAACCGTAAGACATTGAACTACAACATATCCAAAAATTACAAGAATCCAACTTACAGATTTTTGTCAGTGGCCGGTTGAAGTCTGCAGCCAGAATTTGGAGCCAAATGAGAGGGGGGAAAAAAGAGAGAGAATGGTTTCTATGGTGGAATAGTGAGGGGGGGGTTCTGCCGTGAATGATGAAGAATAAGAGAGAGAAAGAACCCATTATTTTGAGAAAAGAAAGAAAGAAAAAATAATAATAAAATAATAAAATATCTCGGTTACTATTCATCGATTTGACCAAAAGTTGGTCAAAGCTTATCCAATCTGGTCAAAACTTGGAGAGCAAGTTTGACTAGTCAATCCTCAAAATTCGTGCCAAAACGGGACTGATTGGGACTGAATCGGTGTTATTTTGGCTCAATCGCGAAGGGAAAATGACTCGAGATGATCTCGGAAAATTTTTCTGACTTCGCTAAAATTCATCTCACACCCTAGCCACTGATCTAGAGCAAATCGAGGCGAATTGGACAACTTCAATTTTTGCCTCTTTCTCGCACTCCGATTCCAAACTGCTAATTCTTGAGCCTTTCCGAGCAATATCCAACATCGCTTATCTTAAAAACACCTGAATTTCGGGATGTTACAAATCTCCCCTCCTTAAGAAGTTTCGTCCTCGAAACTTGCTCTTTACTTCCTTTTCATCAAATTGAATACCTTGATGGTCATTATCTTACTCAATTATGTGTCTTGTTACGCTTCCGCTGCGTACTCTGATCACTTGTCTTTCTTAATCGCCACATCTCACAATCTTGATCATTAAAAAGGGGTCCTCATCGACCAAAATACTCACAGATCTATCTAGTCATTTCGCTATATCATTTACTCATACATCGCACTACGAACATCTCGAGTTCGCTTCTCACACTCGCCAATTCACATGGCATCATTCAAAACCATAATGTCCATCTCATTTCACCAAACAGAGTGTTCATTATCACTCAAGCTAGTAACACATCTCACACTTTCTCGATGCAATTTCACATGCCATGCCTAAGATTCTGTTGGTTACGATCTTTCAAACAAAACATATTTTACATAATTCACACCCCACCACGACGCTATCGAATCGCTGGTCGACTAGCTCGTGTGGGTCTCATCACAATTCAAGGCTACCCTGATCACACAACAGGGGCCCTCTCCGATCACAACGGAGGCACAAAACAAACGCTCGACTTT
>JAGVVM010007080.1:0-31202 GCA_019149425.1 Psidium friedrichsthalianum
TTTTGAAGGGAATCGCATATTTTATCGAATTTCAGTTATAACAACACTGAGTCCGAGCGGATCCTGTGGCAAAGAAACCATTTTTTTTTCCTCAAAAGTAATGATATGGTGTTTGGATTTTTGTTCGCCATTACAATTTGGCAAAATCAAAGGGCAGGAAGTGTGTGAGAATTTTAACACTACATTTACTCGCACTCGATGCGCGCTTGTCGGCACTCTTCCTCGCCGCTCCGTCTTCTGCTTAAAAGGCCCATCCCAATCAGCCCACCAGCCTCGCCTTCCCCCTCCTCCCTCCCTCTCTCTCTCTAGAAAACAGAGTAAAGAGTCCATGTCGCGCCACAGACGCAAGCGCTCGCAAGTGCTCCCGCCGAGATAATCGCCGGAGATGCTCCGCCTCCGATCGCCGACTGCGTGCACCCGGGATTTCCCGCCGCTGGCGCACGGCTCCCGCCGGTTCCGCGACCAGAGTCCGTCGGAGTCTCGGCAGCGGAGGCGAATGCATCCTCCCTGCCGCCGCGCCGCCGCAAATCTCAGGAAGCTTCGATGAAGACGCGCCGGTCGCCGTGGAAAGACGCCTGAGAAGCTGGAGGAGCAACGCGGAGCTTTCGTAGTCGGCTCGGGGTCGTCTCGTCTCCACATGTCGTGGTCGTGTACTAGGCCCTAAGCGATGGTCTTGTTTTGTTAACTTCGTCTGTCTTCTAATAAGTGGGAATATATCCTATGGTTTTTTCCCACCCTTTCTTTTTAATTTTAAATGGAGCATTTTCTTAACCTTTTTAGTTAGGTTTTATTAGTTCAATTCATATTTATGACGTTTTTTTTTTACGTGAAATGTTTGTTTTATTCAAATTAAACCGCAGGGAAATATTACAGTAATTATAGATATTCATTCTTTCCTTTCTCGTTAATAAAAAAAAAAAATAAATGCGTAATAAAACATTTTTGGAGTAGAGCAGAAATTTGTTTGATGACGTAATTTTAATTTTTTTTTTTTTTGTTTTTAATTGTTTTAGAAATAACTTTTGAGCTCCTTAAAATGTAAGTATTCTTTTCAGAAATGAAAAATAATTTTATTTAAAAATTGAGTTTTAAGCATAAGTTTGTCATGGCATACTAAAATTCTTGTCGTTCCTTAATTGGTTCCTAATTGGGTCATGTCAGCCATCACTTATTAACCCTCGGAATGGCGTGGACCTTAGATCACGGGTCATGGACACTAATATGCGTCATTGCTCGCTCCGACCCTAGGAACTTAGGGTCCGATTGATCCTAAAGGCTCGGACGATTCAGCGACGAAAGCGTTAACATATTACGGTAAAACAATTGCAAATTGAAGCGCAAATACCTGTGCCTACACGTGTCTACTCTCTAGGCGATTTAAGAAAGTTGGATTACAAAGTATGACAATGTATTATTGTGATGCGCGAATTTCAAAGGGCGTGTGAAGTTTGTTCGGTTTTAAACTGGTAGGTTACCGTGAACCAGAAAAGGGAAAGAAAAAAAAACGAAACATCGTGGCACGTTTTCTAGGTCCAAAGCCGCCAATTCCATCACGTGGCTAATCTCTCCTCATGTGTGCATGCCCCGAAGGTGGGGGTCGTTTCGGTCCATTCGCGTGACGTCATCTTTCTCTTTTGTTTCGGCTTATCTAGAAACCCAAACTGAGCCCGATGGTCGTCCTTACAATTATAATCAGTATAATGAATGCCACCCACTTACGTATGATACCAATTCAAATATTTGACTAGGAAGAAACGAAGTGATTTCATTCACGCCTCGCTAGATAGATCTCTACACAAATCCATTTTAGGGCTTGCAAGTGACGTATACATTAAAAAAAAAAGTATATTAACTGGCCTACCTCCCTTGTTTTTTTCTTCTTCTGTTTTTTTTTTTTTTTATTTCATGCATGCATCAAACGATCGTAGTTTAGGAGGCCCAATTTCTGTCCAATCACAGTGGAGATGGCCCAACAATTGGACCTCCTTCGACAAAAAGGGAAAACTTTTACATGAAAAAAGATGGATACGTAGGATACGCATATCACGACCTGAATCTACTCTGTAAACCAATATTGCGTTCGATAATGCTATAGAGTTTATGGAATGCTTTACTTATGTACACCCGTCTTCTACCCCCGAACGTGCCGCCTACTCAGAGTCTAATCTTCGTATCGTTGGCAAAACAACAATGACGTTTTTTTTTCCGGAATCTTCCGACTGAGAGAAAGAACCGTGACCGGAGAAAGGAAGCAGACGCTCGAGGATACGAGAGAGAGCGCAACATAGATTCATGAACATTCATCAGAAAAATAGTACTTGCAAAACCGTCGAGACTTTCCCCTCTGAAATTCAAAGTACCTGATTCCGGACAGTTTCCGTATCGGCGGCGGCTCGGCGGAGGCGGGCCAAGTTGCTCATACCCTTAACCATGAGTGGGGGCCAATGTATTTTCAGCATGAGATGCCTAACAACTCTACTTGCCTCCGACTTGCCTATCGAGACTGTCGCAACCCCCTACCACCAGCTAGCGAGCCCAAGCCATAGTAGTCGAAACACTTTAAAACGATACAATACGATACAGCCGCCACATGCCTCAGCACTTAGCTTCGGTACAGCAACCGCATTAATCCCTATCTGCAATACACGCGGCTCCAAAAATCTCGCTGCTTCGGTAAGTATAATCCCAACAGCATTGCTGCCATTCGAATCATATACTCTATGGACGAGACCGGCACGTTTTGAAGCTCTGGGCTTGAGGACTTAACAAATACATCGCGTATCAAAACTGCGGTACCGTGCGGAGTACTGGTCTCGGGGCGATCAAGACGGCAAAGTTTACGTACTTCATAAACACGCATGAAATGATGAGGAAGATATCGAAAGAAACCAAGCAAACCCACTCAAAGATCCTTGAATGTCACAATGCAGAAGAAACGACAGCATACGAAGCCATACCATACACAAACAAGAGGAAGAAGCCATGTCCAAGCATAAATGAGATGGGCACATGATGAAACGAATGAAAGAAAGGAACCCAGCCGGGGGGGCGAACATAAACACCACACCTGAAGCCGATGCAAGTTTCTGCCTAAGGTTAACCGAGAAAACCGGAAAAAACAGCAACTCCGGCTAGTGATCCGCAACATGTTCAGTGCCTCTACAACGAATGCAGGCAGCTGTGGTCACATACCCAAATCAAAACAGGCATTATCGCAAACCATTTTCCTCATTCAGGACTACTGAGTGAAGCAAAATCGCGATGAAACTTGACAGACCATCACAAAATGGCTTGCAAGTATAAGGAATAGTAAAGTGAGCACAGGAATTCGAAGACTAGATGATGAATAACCTCAGATTTTAACCTCAACTTTCAGGTATCAAACAGCCTGCCCATCAAGGCAGTTTGTGCCGGTGGAAAACGAATAAAACCCTAACGCAAGGGTGATGGTCACAGGCAAGAAGACCCAGCTATTCTCTAACAATCGCACCTGCAGCTGAGCTGTTCATAAGCATCCTAATCAAAGAGCGGGAAAATAAAGTACGCACAAGAACATACGAAATCTAGCACGCAGATCAATTGACCTACGCACAGACGGGACCATTTGGATGTACATAAATGGCAAAATAATATCAATACTAATGATTGGCAACAAAAGCACTTGACAACCGTGCAAGATCAACCGGCAGAGAGCAGGGAGTTCGGGGTGCACGTACAACCAAGCGAGCACAAGTTTGAATGCATCAAAGGCTTCTTCGTAACTGATTGACATCCATTTATGCTGATGCATCCGAAGAAGGTTAATCTTAAACACCTAACTGTGATAGTTGCCCGACTCGGCCTGATTTTTATGACATGAAGAAAACAGACCTAACGCTCTAACATGCAAGTGACAGAATGAAACTGAGAGCAGCATATACACAATGCACTATGATATAGCTATATCCGCGACAAAATTAATCACCGACAAATAATAACAATTTATTCCATATCACAAAATCCTACCAGAAACACAGTTTCGAACATTCTCAAAGAAGAAATATAAAGCAAATTTTCAAATTCCCTATAGTTTGAGAACCACCAGACGGAGCTAAACTCAGATAATCCCAGTTATGGGAGAAGAAGCATGAAGGCATCCTTATATGCAAACAAATTTAATGCATTTTTCGCAAAGATCCGACCCGATACATTGAATTGGACAAACCATATACAGTGAATCACACTATGCTTACAATGATAAATTAATCTATATGCCTAAAGCATACTTCCAAATAGGACAGCAGGCCACAAAAAAAAATGTCTTAAGAAAGGCACTGAGTTGACATGTCTTTTTGTTTATTCACTCAATCATCAATGTCCCCAAATGCATGAAAGACAGTATGCCCAGAATTCCATACAAGTCACTGATATATGTTCAAAGCTTCACCAAGAATAATTTAAAGCCACAAGCCATGGGAATCTCCGACAGCGAGCGCACAATCTCGACATCAAGATCTCAATATAGTGGCCGATTCATTGCATGAGGATCCAGCACATGCATACCTTTTTCTTGCGCATTCTTCTTCACTATAAAGCGAATGTATCATATCATAAAGAATTGGAATGAAGGTGAGAGGAACCGTCACAGCTTAACTCTAATCCCGAAAGGATGTACTTTTTGTGCATAGCGGGCTATGACATGATGCAACTTTGGGAGGTGGATGAGTGGTGCCAATCCATCATCTACTACGAAATTCCTGAAACAGTGCACAGTTGCCATCCCAGGCAGTGATATTGTAACAGGCCACAAAATTCTCACCAAGAACATTTTGAAAGCGAAACTTTCTGAACACTAGTATGAAATCGGATGCAAAGTGAAATGAATTGCATTTTATTCCATAAAATCATGCAACATAGATTTTCTTCGTGATGCAGAAACATGAGGAAGGCAGGCGGCAAAAGCATATGCAACTAATGTATAGGGGTCTGACCAAAAAAATCAAAAAACCTATGTATAGGGGAAATCAAAAGTGATGTTGACATTACACCTCACATGCTATGCATGATCTCAAAGTCTAGGGCAATAACCTCTTTGCTTAGTAAGAAATACTCGCGTTAGCAAACAAGGCAAACAACACAATGTTCAACTTTCCACACTACTAGTGCAAACGATTTCGTAGTTACATGGCCTTTTTGGTCATTAAGGTACTTTAAAAGCTCAAGCTTTACCCACCTAAAGAGAAGTTTTAGACCAGAAACACTAAAGAAAAACAGGAACAGAAGAAGAAAGTGTAAGGGGATCGGGTCCGCAAATTCAACATGTCATTAAATATGTGACTCCTACAAGAACAAAATTGTCAAGCTACAACACCTACCAAGTCAGGACCGTGGAAAATAGAGTTGGAATCACAACTACAGCATATCACAAGCTGGAACAAACTGAGAGCAACTATGAGTGAACTAAGTATGAGAAATATTATAATATGTGTATATGTAAAGCAGCATGACAAATAGTAAATGTGAAGAACTCAAAGTTTTCATCTTTTACACTGTAGAACTTACCTTTGCCAAAAGCAACTCCTGCATGAAGAAAACAGATTGACAAAAGGCAATTCTACAACAGCAACAACAGTAGGGAGAAAAAAAGTCCAACCAAAGGATTAATTATGACAAAGAGAATGCCAACAATGATAATTTCCTTTACCCTTCAATAAATTACTAATATGTTTGTAGTTAGGTAAAGAAGCACAAAACCTTAAATCTTCCACATTTTAATAGCTTGTAAAGCAAATAATAACCATCATTACAGAGGCAACTTCCAGACAAATAAGATCAGGTTGAGACAGTGAAACTAATGGGGAGATAGACATGTGTTAAATAGGGAAGGAGGTCTGCATATAGACCTAGTAACGAATCACTGGAACCCCAGAGGTTAAGAGTTAATTAGCGATTAATTAGGTGAACAATTACAAACAATATTACAAATGTCATTCCATGATGGATGAATTATAAGCTTATCCTCAAATTTAACCAGAAAGTGGCATTGTCTCAATTTATTTGGTTACCATAGCTTGAGCCTCCAAGCAATCCACCCCCGGAGCGGCGTAAACATCTGAAGGATCCATGATCGGAGACGACGATGACGCCCCGTTCCTATCTCCGCCTCCGCCGCCCAAATGCAGATCCGACAGGTTCAGAATGTCTTCCCTCCCCTCGACGCCCCGGTCGTACAAGAACCCTTTGAACACGTGACCGCCGATCCTCACCACCGCCTGGTACGCGTACTCGTCCTCCCCGTCGTCCACCGAGGTCACCCGCACGCACTTGAAGACCGCCGGGGCGCGCACCTGCCCGGGCAACGACTCTTTGAAGCTCGCGTCTGCAACACACAAAACCTATATTTCAAGAAAACCACACACATCATGTGCCACAACCCTAGACACGTCCTCGACGCTCACGAAAAAGGAGACCCGTGACGCGTTTCGCGGCATCTGGCGCATGAACATAAGCCGTAGAGATTCAAATTCCGAACCTTGACGGCTAGAGCTCGTGTCGAAGCTCCTCGGCGGCGTGGTGTTGGAGGTCGAAGTATGAGAAGTGGTAGTTGTCTGAGAGCCGACGAGCCTCGGCTTCTTGGCTCCGGATGTGGACGCGGAACCGCCGGTCCCTCCAGCTGTGGCGGTAGCGGTCGTTAGCTGGCGCTCCCGCCGCCTTGCGGCAGGCACCCACGTGCTCTTCACGTGAGTGGAGCAATCGAAACCCCGGCTTTTGCAACAAGTCCTGCATCTCCGGTAGCTGCAGTCTTTCTTCGCCTGATTCCCGCAGTCTTGGCACGTTGTTGTGCTGCTAGAGCTCGCGCCGATGCCACCGCCGCCTTGAATTAAATTACTGGTATTGCCATGATCAAGGATCGGAGCGGATTTCTTCAAGTAATGATGGGAAGATTGCTGGTTCTGCCACAGCTGGAACTCAGCCGCCGCGCCCGCTCTGCCGCTCCGGGCTGTCAAATTCCCGTTGTCGCCCTCGGCTACGTTCGGAGAAGCGCCGAGGCACGGGGCAGCAGTGAGCAGGGGGATGACTCCCACGCCGACGCCCATACCGAGTGCAGTGGCGGCCGAGGCGCTGGAGCCGTTGGACGAGTCCGCGATGACGGGGTCGTGATGGTGGTGGTGGTGGTGGCTCGTGGGGTGGAAGGAGGTGGCCGGGGCGACGACGAAGACGTCGCGGAGACCGACCATGCCCATATCCGACGGAAGGCTGTAGTTGACGGCCGAGCGGGAGGAGGCGGGCCAGGCGGGGGCGCCGCCGGGAGAGGGGCGGCATTGAAGCCGAGGGAGAGGTCGTCGGGGGCAGCGGCGGCGCGGACAGCGGCGGAGGAGGAGGAGGCCACCCAGTCAGCGAATGCGCCGGAGTCCGAAAGCAGCCGCCTGGTAGAAGAAGCCACAACTGAATCTTTCGTTTCTTATGCAGCAGCTCTCGTTTGCCTTCTTAGGATTCGAAAAATTGAACCTTTTTTTTCGCTTTGGTGGGTGTTCTTGAGGGAGGGAGAGAGAGAATGAGAGAAAATGGAAAGTCGGGTGAGAGGGAGAAGGCTCAATCTAATCTAGGGATGCATCTATGTGGGTGTTATGTGGGTGACTGTGGGGTCTCTCTCTCTCTCTCTCTGAGATCGCATCAGACCGCCACAGAAGAGAGAGAGAGAGGTGAGAATTTAAAGAGAAAGGGACGAGCAATCTTTGATTTGCTGTTTGCTGGTAGTAGAGAGAGAGAGAAGAGAGCAAAGTCTGTGGTGGGCTTCTGATTTCTGCTGCTGCGACTGCTGAGACTACGCTGCTACTACTCTACTACTACTGCTACTACTTCTGTCCGAGCTTTGGCTGTTTCCGCGAAAAGAGAAAGGGAGGGTTTCTTGATTTTTGCAGCAGAGAGAGAGTCAGCAGAGAAGCTCTGAACTGAACAGCGCAATAATAACGACTCCTCCCTTTTATCTCTTTCCCCTCGACAACTGTTCGTTCCTTGCTTCGCCCGCCATCGCCATCATCATCGTCCTCGTCATCGTCTCCTCTTTCCCGATCTCCCCCCTTCCTTCCTTCTTTCTTTGTCTTCTCTGAGCAATCTCTCTCTCCCTATCTTCTTCTCCTTCTCCTCCTTCTGCTAACCCTCCTCTTCTTCTTCTCCTCCTTCGTATGGTTCCCTAGAAAGGGAGGCTGAGGTGGGTTCCTCTCTACCTCTCGCACTCCTCCACTCACTCTCTCTCTCTCTCTCCAATTATCACACCAACAAATATAGACGAGAGGGGAGAGAGACAGACGGGCATAAAGACTTTTTCTATGGCTTTTTTTTCCCTTTTTTTGAGATTTGGCCAGCTTCTTCAAGGCTGCACTGCCGTATAATCTTTAATTTTGGTGTTGCTCGTGAATAATTTTAGAAATCATTTTCCCTGCCTATCAATAATATCCGAAAAAAGTACCAATGTGGCGGCCTCCTAGAGGATCTTGCAATAATAGCGAGTCCTAAGATGTGTATGATAACGCTTTTAAAATGAGTTTCTGTTCCAGAAGTGCTTCTCAAGCAAAAATTTATATTTGATAATACAACTTCTGAAATAGAAATTCATTTAATTTGTAATATTATATTTCTACTTATGAAGTGAATAATATTTTTAATAATAAAAATTATTTAAAAAATTAAATAAAAATTTTTCAATCATCGATAATAATTTTTCGTAAGAGGTTTTGTATTAATAATGTTCGATAAGTAAATTTTTCCAATTATTGCTAAATGAATTTTTTATCAGAAATCAGCTTCTGAAGTAAAATAGAAAAATTAATTTCTATTTCTAAATAGAAGAAGAAAAATCAACTTTTGGTTGGAAATTGATTTCTGGAGCAAAAGTATTGTCATGCATGCTCTTATTTACTCATGCTTCAATGCATAGGCACAGCACCTTTAAAGAGTTTTAAACTTCAACTCATTTTCAATTTTAACCCAAACCTTTTTTATGTCCAAGAAAAAAAAGCACCAACTTTATCTCATGTCTCAATTTTAGCCTAATTTTTTAGTTCATGAGAAAAAAAAGAACTCAACTTTAGCTCGTGTGCCAACTTTTGATATGAACAATTTCATCTTATGAAAAAGCATCAACTTTTTAGTCAGTAGCCAAGTATGGCCATCGTTTAAGTTCTAACAAGTTTTCGCTGAATACACGTAAAATGGCACGTCAAATCCTTAACGACATCATCGGACGGAAAAAATGATGGCGGCCGAATTTGGGTACTCACTAAGGATTTGTGCTTTTTTATGAGATAACAAAAATGGGCCAGAATTAAGATCTAACCTAAAGTTAGTGTTGTTTTATGAAACAAAAAGAAAAGTTGAGCTAAAATTAGGGCATGACCTAAAGTTTGTGTTTTTTTTTTTTTTAAGAAGACAAAACAAAATTATGCCAAAAAAAGCCTGCGAGTAGCACGCGGGATAGTGAAGCCTCGCAGATTTCGATTGTTAATAAATAGGCTAGTAAAATTTATTGGGTTTTGATTAGTTGGTCAAACATCGAAATTAACCCAATGGCATGACATTATTGACTATTGTGGCAAGAGGTGAGAATTACTTTTAGAACCAGCATGGCAATAATTTAAATCAACTGATTTTTTTCTGATTATGTCTCTTGGACAAGATTTAGATAATCAAAGCATGTTTCATAACTACATAAAATTTATATTCTTGAAATGATAATGTGTTTGGTAACTGCACAAAATTTGTTGTTTCCGATAATAACTTCTCCTCTTAATTTTTGTCATTTAAGTTAAATAATTAAATAGTTACTTTGAAAATTTTCATCATACATTTCAAATAATTGAAGATTAATTCATATTTATTCTCTTATATAACATATTGCATATAACATTTTTTCATGATATTTCGTCAAATTGCGGTATCATAACGAGTCATCTTAAGCTTAAATAAGAAGAGACCATGCAAGATTAATGTAAGATTTTAGATTAGCTTGGGCTTTCCCAAGTTTATATCAAATAGCAACGAGAGATTATTGAATTCGATCTTAGTGTGACCGGTAGCGTATATATGTGTTCATCCAAATGGGGTTACTGCTGGTCTTTAAGAAATGTAGACCGAAGACCTTATCAAGCGATCGAGAGAAACCATTCGATTTTACGCAACCAAAAAAATCTAGGGTCTAAGGACATGGTTATGTTGATATTTCCACTAACGCCTTTTCGATATCGAAATTAAGTATTTTCTAAACATGCTTCGTGCAGGTTTTGATTCATTTTTAACTTATGAGGTAAGCAAATACTAAGTGTATACACATGTTATTCTTATCTTTTCCAAATTTTCTAAAACTAGACTAAGTCGAAAATATTGCACCTAGGCAAATCACAACCAATGAAATTAAGTGGCATAACCTAGGAATCATGACATTGATAAATTGCATCATAAAACCTTAATGACACCTTGAGAGCTTAGAGAAATGTGGTTGGGGTTTAATTTTAAATGTTTTTATAATTTTCCTAAAAAAATAATAACTTATGAATCTAAAGAGTCTATGCCCAAATTTATGAAAATAAGGTCAAACTAGCCTAATTTAAGATTTTTTTATTTTTAGGGATTTTTTGAAAATTTTAAATGTTTTTTTTTTCAAAAAATTGATTTTTTAATTATATATATTTTATTATCTTATATATTTTTCTTTGAAATGATACCTCATTCTGTTTTAGGTCAGAGGAAAAGCGATAAAGAATTGAAAGGGGAAAATCAAAGATGCGGGATTTCATTTTGTTTTGTGAGACTGCAAAATATTTTTTTTTTCATAACCAACTTTTTTTCTTATTTTTGCTCCAAAACTGTTCTAGAGAACTAAACAAAATAAAAATCATTTACATTACCAAATGGGATCATATCTTTTTTTTTTTTTTTAGAAAATGAATAAAAAATTAGAATCGTTGTCATGCAGACCCTTAGTGATTTTATTTTTCCGATTAAGTTCGTTTATAGTTGATGTGGAAATTATATCATACCCCCGAATTATCGGATTTTAACTCTTCGTAAATAAACAAATAGAACAACCCGATCCTTTTTATTGCATTGCAAGACATGCAATATTTACGTGCTAACTCAACTTGAATCGTCAGAGTGAAAATTAAATCAACTTCAGTTCTTTTAATTTAGTTTAGACAATCAACAGGTATTTACATAAGAAACAAAAAAACAACGATGACACGAAACGCGATACCGATTACGGAACTTAAAAATGCACTGAACGGAGAATTGAACAAAAAAATTCACCCTCACAACGTTTCATTCGTCATCGACAATCCTACGTGGCATGCCTTCACGCCATCATATTCCAAGTTTTCTTTAACATTATTCTCGCTAATGAACGGGCACTAAACGACTTTCGTTTTCCCATAGTCTATTGATTTCGCCGGGCCACACCAGCAGAAGTGTTTCTTTAGGGAACTAGGGTTTCGGGTGCCCTAGCATAAAGCCTAATGTAGATATGCATCCATTCTAATTCCTAAAGCTAGCTTTTAGCACGGAGCAGGGGGACGCACACCATAGTTTTTGAATGTTTGTTTGTCGTGCCCTTTTAATTTAATGACACGAAGAGAGAGCACAGGAGACCCCCGGGGAGTCATCTCTCCTTTGGCCTTTTGGGACCCTCCAAAACTAAACAATCCAAAGAGAAGTCATTTTGAATGTGGTAAAGTGTCTCTTTTTTTAAAGATCAAAGCAACCCATCCCTATAGTCGTTATCACATATGTGGCCAAAATACCTAAAAAGTCATAAACTTATCGCACTTTTTGCCAATTAAATCTTAAAAGTTTAAATTTGTTAATTCGGTTATAAACCTTTTCACGTTTTACCAATTCAATCATAAATCTTTTCACGTTTTGCAAATTAAGTCTTATTAGCTAGAAATTGCTAGCATTGACGCCAGTCATTCTACGTGATACAACCAATGCTAACATAAACAACTTTTAATAATATTTTTTTGATTTTTTATTAAATCTTTCCTTTCTCTTTTTTTTTTTTGTATATTTTCTTTTCTCAGGCGATCGACGAAGGCTGCGATGCCTTGTTGACTGCAGGCAATAGGTTCATGAACCTTTCGGACATCTTTCCCCGTACATCCCTAGTTATTTTGTCCCTTGTACTCGGATCATAAGTTAAGTCGTATATTAATGCGTACGAATACCGTACATTTTATGGGGGGTGATCGGGCCGAAGATTGGTAACCGCATTGTCGAAATGAAAATAGACTAAATCCGGTAATATTACAGATTATAGGCATGTGCGTGCCTGCTCGCACACATTTAAACATGATAGTTTTTAAACAATGAAGAGAAAGATGCAAAGCCCTGCAAGATTGTGGGTTTCTTTCTTTCTTGTTTTTTTCAATCATGGATTTGAAAAGGCACGTATGGCACAAGTCTCGATTTTGCAAATTAATTGGCTCCACGGATCTTGTTGTAAACTAAACAAAAGGATTTAAGAGTTCTTTTGCCAGAAGAGGGTAGGGGATGGGGGGGGCAAGCGGACAAGAGATCGAAAGGAGCTTTTTTATCTAATGATGAAATGTCTAGCGATTCCACTTTCGATCAGCATAATTGCAAGCACGCGGAAGTTTAAAAAAAAAAAAAGGAAATGGGAAAAGGGTCGATTTAGTGCCGTATTCTTTCCTTCCTTCTTTTTTTTTTTTCATTTAATTATCCTAGCTTGCTCTTTCGAGGTCCAAGGCCATGTGTGGAACCAAGATGGGAATATAAAATCTGTGAATCTTGATGGAGAATAAGTGGTGTCTTGCTTGGCACTCATGCGATGGCTAGAACGTGTGTTATAATGTGCCTAAGTCGGGGGAATATAAAAGGCAGAGGGCAACCAATCCAATTGAGCTTTTATTCCTCCGAGCAAACAAATGAATGGGTGGAGGATTAAGTGAAAGAATCGACGGTTTATTATTCATTGTGCACATTGATTAACATGACACGATCGCGAATATGGCATTGCCTCTTCTCCGAGAAAAGGGGGTTCTTCCGCCTCCATGGGGCCTCCGCCTCCGCCTACACTCGATCTTGTGAATGCGACTGGGGATCGATCCAAGGCATCACCATAGATGTGGAGCTACCGCGTCTAACTGGGGAATCGATCCAGGGCATCAACATAGATGTGGAGCTAGGTTTTGTCATCTATGTTCTCTCCTACATCTTTCATGCATGTATTAAAGCACAGTCAAGGAAAACTGCTATGAGAGTGGAGTGGCTTTGGTCCATTTCCTCTTCAAAATCACACATGCATGAACAAAGGAAAATTGTTAAAAAAATCTTAAATTTTTGCATTTTTCGTCGATTTAATCCTGAACCTTTTAATTTTGTCAATTTTATCATAATCTCTCCACATTTTGTTAATTAAGTCCATTCGGTCCAATTTTACTTGAAAATTACCAATGTGGATAATGAGATCTAAATTAATATTTAATTACTTTTCAATTTATTAGTATTTATCCCTTTATTGTTTCTTTTTTTTTTGGCCGATCAAGGTCACTGGTCAACCATGTCAACCACGTGTGAGACGGACCTCGCTTGGTCTGGTGGGGTTGCAGGTCGCTTTGGCCGATGAGGGTGACGACACCCTCACCTAGATAGAGGGGATTGGAAAACATTAAAAATATAATATATTAAATTTTATATGGCAAAACTATAAAAATATATGTTTTGGAATTTCTGGACAATTTTTCATGAAAACGATTGACTGACATGAGAGGAGTTGTCACGCTCATACACAATCGAATCTCCCCTATTTATTCGCTTATTGGGGTTGCATAGCTTAGCTATTAAGGAAATAAGAAAAAACAATTTAAAACGGTGTAACGTGCATGTATACATAACCTAACTTTTCTTCAACTGGAAAAAAGTTTGCTTTGAAATTGAAATTTTGGATGTCGTACCTCTCGATTTTTTTTTTTTGGTCATACGTACCCTCTTGAAATTACTAATCGCAATTTTTACTCCAGAGAATTAACAATCATACAATGCTAATGCAAGTTAGTAGCCAAAAGTAAAGTACATGTGGATAGCCAGAAAAATATATTTTTCCTCACGACTTTTAACCGCGACTTTCGTAGTTAGGCAACGCGGCACAAACTGTTCAGAAGAAATTTGCTCACACGTGAATCGAACTCGTGATTTGGCGAAAAATGGGTGACCCTCCTATCACGAGGGCAGCCATTTTGGTAATGTCATTGGTGATTTCTTTCGTGGTTTAAGTTCATCGACAAGGCAATTTTCCTTTTTCCTTTTTAGGGAAAAAATTAGGAGTCCCAAAAACGACTAGGTACAAAAAGTATGATGTACTTGTAGTCCGATGGAAAAACCTTGGCCTCGTTTTTCGGATGTTCCCAAAAGATGTACATACTCTTGTGGAGAGACCAAGGATGGCCACGGTGCTCTGGTTCTATTTAAGTTGGAAAACGAGAGGGGGACGACAAAAAAAAAAAAACCCATTTGTACTTTATTCCCCCCACAACAACGGATGAATAGAAAAGGACAATAATGAAAAGAATTACGACTTAGTCATTCTGGACTTATTAGATAATTTAATTAAGTGCTCAAAATAAAAATTCAAACACTTGATGAGATTAAGCTTGCTTAATGGCCTTAAACGAAATTGAATTAAATGATTAAACTAAGTAAAAAAAATCACTTGATTTCATAGTGATTAGAATCTTGCCATATATATCGATAAAATGCCTACTAGTAATGATTATTTTCCTATGTTTTGGTCTGAGAGTCATAATAATAAGGCAATTTGTAAAACTGATCGATCTAGCCATAAGCAAGTTATAGAGAGCTCTAACGAGCCGGAGGACCGGGACCCACGCATGTGGCAAAATGCGGGGATGATTTTGCGGCCAGGGATGAAAAGCCAAACCAAGATTTGATATAGATGGTTTTCGATGTTGGAGCATCGGGCTCCATCGATTCAATCTCACTGAGTTGCAAGCTTAAGTCAGTTCGCTCGACTAGTCGAGCTAATAATACAGAACAACCGATTCATTGGAACAATCCTTGAGTTCCAAACGTGGTTCCATTGACAAGTCAAGTAATATCTGTCCATTCAAGCTAAAACAGATTATGATCACAACTTGTTTCGGTCGATTGAAGTTATGGACATAAAGAATAACGATCAAGATAGCGATTATGGAGTTACTTAGGGCGCGTATGATAACATTTCTATTTCTCTGTTCTGTTCCAAAACTATTCCAGAAATAGGTTTGGAACAGAAACTGCGTTTGGCAATACAAAATCTGTTTTTCTATTTCTGAAATAAAAATCTGTTCCAGAAACAGATTTGGCACCAAAATCAGAAACAAAAAAATTTTATTTCTGGCAGAAATAGAAAAATCTATTTCTGTTCCAGAAATCATTTCTGGAACAGAATGGTTGTCATGCGCGCCCTAATTCTTCCTTGCTAATATTGTTTTGAGTTACTGATGCGAAGATTATCTACCAAGAAGTCGACGTAGGAGATGCTGATTCTTACCTAGTTGATTAAGTTATGTTTCATCCATAACATATCCCAATTTCGATAACAAGTGACAATGGGAGGCTGGGCCTTTCTTTGATCATTTAGGGCGTGCATGACAACGTTTCTATTTCTCTGTTTCTGTTCCAAACCTATTCCAGAAATAGGTTTGGAACAGAAACTCATTTGGCAACGCAAATCTGTTTTTCTATTTCTGAAACAAAAATCTGTTCAAAAACAAATTTTAACCCAAAATCAGAAACAAAAATAGAAACAGAGAAATAAAAAAAGTTATCATACGCGCCCTTAGTGATGCTTCGAGATGGTTATTTGTTGGTCAAAGCTTATGGACAAATTTTGGGAGATAAACCACAAGGCTAAAGAATCAATACTTTATGTCTCGGTATCTTTAATGCTTACTAGTTGCCTGGATCTTTCAATGCATTTACAATTGTTAGAGTTTAATTGCTTTCCCAGTTCTCGTGTGTCTTTATAGTTCGGGAAGTCCCTATGTCTTTATTAATTGGTGGTTCTCGAATCTTTAATGATTCGTTTATTTTCTATTTTCGATTCCTCTAAATAATGAGGTGAAATCTCTATTGTAACGTAAACCTGAAGATTTTGATGAATAAATACATTTGAGATTTCCTTTAGATTTTGATGAATGAATACAAACCATCGGCCTCGTTTTCATCTGCTTCCTCTACTCAATGCAATCAATGCGGAGCCTTCTTTTCCAACTTCGGCTCTACTACACTCATTTAATTTAAATTCTAAGAAAATAATTCCATGTTATGCATAATATACCATGTGAGAATAATAATGATGCGGAAAATAAAAACATAAAATTCTCATAAAATTCTATATATGTACTTACGAAAAATACACCAGCATATTTATAAAATTTATCAAATAATAATTTTAAGATAATACTTTAAGTAAGATATGCATAATCAAAAAGATATACACATGTAATATTCGTGCAATCTCGAAAGATACGGATAATAAAAAAATATTGATTATCTCTGCTACAGATGAATATCATAAAGTAAAATTCATACACAGAGCTCGTGCATTCACCATGCCTCTCGAAGATGTTAGCACAAAAACGAGGTATGTTGCAGCTAAGTAGCTGAACTGTGACCTTGTAGAAGATAGCTGACTCTTTTTCCATTGAGCCAACTATCTTAATGTTGCGAGTAGCGATTTCTCTTGTAATTTAAGCACTATATGTTTAGAATTTAGTGAGAAGCAAAATCTTTTTCGCACGTCTTTTCCGTCCTAATTTAAAAAGTTCAATGAAAATGATGCGTGTATTTAATTTACGTATCGACGTGTAGATACAAATTTTTAACTATCTCGACATAGTGCTTATGTTGCAAAAAATTAAATTCAGTAAACTCAAGAAATTAAAATCCATCCAGAAAAGAAATAGAAGGGATATAATTACTAAAAGTTTTAAAACTTATCACAAAAGCATAGTGAGTCCTAAAACTTGCAAGAAGTAAAATCAAGTCATAAAACTAGTTAAATTGGCGCAACCGAGTCCTTTCGTTAAATTCGTCCAACTTGATTAATGAAAAATGCCGAAATGGCTTTTTTAAATATTTTACCTCTCCTATTGGCAATGACGTGACTAGTTTGGCATAATGCTAACTATTAATATATATACTTATTTTTAGTTTAATCAAAAATGAGCCAAATTTATAAATAAATAAAAACAATAGCGGCACAGCGGGGGTGGTGCCTTTACATCCCACGGCATCGCCCACCACTGCCTACTGGTCAATGGAGAGTCACGACCCTCACCTAGATTAAGCAAGGGTTGTCGGCTCCTAGCTAGCGTTCAGCAACCCCCACCAACAATTTCCCCACCATCAGTGGCCTTCTCGATGTGATGGGCAGCGGCAACGAGGGTTAGCGCTTGCCGCCTGATTCTAGCTCTTGATTCCTTTTTTTTTTTTGCTTTTTAATTATATTTGAATCAAAAACGATGTCATTTTTAGTAACTTTATCATCACATAGGAGGGGAAAAATATAAAAAAAAAAATCCACTTTAACATTTGTCGTTAGTCAAATATGATGAAGTCAATAAAAAGATTCGATTGTACCGATTTGATAATTTTAAAAATTTGGTTGTATTTTTTTACAAATTTCATGGCTCAATTTCACATTTATGTCGATTTTTAAGACCCGAGCATATAAAAACAAAAAAGTAAAGTGGAAGGATGAACAGGAGACGTCCACGTGGCAGGAATCGAGAGGGAGAACGTCCCGGAGATGTTTGATGGGAAATGGTTGGAAGAGGTCGCGTCTGAAATTATTCCCCCAGTAGCCCCCGTCACATCAGACGTCCCGCGTCCTCTCGGAAACTCTGCCATCACCGTTCAAAAAGTCGACCAACCCGCTATTAGCGTTGACCACCAACAGTGCCCCCGCTGCAACGTCAGTGGAGCCCGTCCGGCCCCCCGTGATTTTGTTTAGGATCCGACCCATCACCTTATCCTTTTGCTCTTTCTATTCTTTTTCCTCTTTTTTTTTTTATGAAGAAGAAATTCGTCAGATAAATATTACCAGTAAAAATGAGAAAAATTAGGTGGGATTTTGGATTGATCATTTACATTTTTTTGTGTGGAAGTACGAGATTTTTCGAATTTTGAAAAATATAAAATGCTCGAGGGAATGAAATTCCGAGTACACCAAAGTTATAATTGATAAGTTGATCTAAACACCCGTGTTGCAATTTCCCGACCAGAAACATGGCCTACCCTTTGAAATTCTATTGACTTCCTCCAGATGCGGCGGAAAAATGAACGGGATGGTCGTGATGAATTTACGGAATTTCTATGTCTGGACTCGACTTCCTTCCATTTTCTCGGTCTAGAAAATGAAGTCTTTTTTTCCTCGTTCATTTCTTGTCTAGCAGTTGTCTTCATCCTTATGTAGTCAAAATGAGATTATGATTGATTGGTAACATGATATTAACACGGGCAATATGCAGTGAAAAGAATTGATAGCCATACTTTAATTTGTGAAAGTTTTCGTCACTAACAAAAATCACAGAGCGAACATTAGGAAGTTAGGACCTAAGGGATAGATTCAAGTGAGGAATCGAATCAAAAGCAAGTGATAAAAGGATTCATACCACAAAAAAAACTTTAAATTGATACGTTTGTGTGAAAATTCACTCTAGATCAATTTTTTAACCATAAAAAAAAATCTCAAATCGGTACATCCGTAACAAATGCATCATTCGTTAATTTTCGCTAAATTTTATTGTCAAATTGCTAAGTTGGATGACACGTGATAATCGATGGGTGTTCCAATTTGAACCTTTTATCCTTTATTATCACAAGTGTACAAATTTGCCTAATTTAACGGAAGGGCATATTTTAGCACGGGTGAAATTAGTTTGGAATAAATTTATTATAAGCGTAACAGTTGATATTTTTTATGATCAAAATATTAGTTTATGATAAATTTTTCATAAATGCCATCACTTTAAAAATTTTCCACGATGTTAATCTTATTTAAAATTGGACAATCCTAGACGAGTAAGTCTTTCCAAAGTTAGATACGAATTTTCTTTCACAAATCCCAGGATAAGATGAAAAAAAGTCGAAATTCCGACGAACGTCGCTTTAGCTTTCGCAGGATCACCGCAAAAAAAAAAAAAAATAAAAAATCATGTGACTCGAGAGAAGACAAAAGCAATCGATGTCCTTGGATCCATGACAGAACAAGGACGACGGCGACCGCGAACTCCACTAACGATGTGCATTGAATCGGGACCCGGGCAGTGGCACCACCTTGACTTTGCATGGAAAATGCATCGCTCGAAGCGAAATAATTCACATAAAATAAAGATTGTATGTTTGAATTTAGAAACAACGAATTTTAGGAGAAGGGTATGAAATCGCATCGTTTCCCGTGATTAACACATCAATGTACCAATAATCAATACTATTCTTTTCTCATGCCGCGTGAAACCAATCGTCGATTCACCGATATAGACAGCTGTGTAAGGTTTCGTATATCTTTTGTTTGCAAAAATCAATTTTAGCTTTTTACTTTATTGAATATCACCGGTCACGATAGACACCGTGTTCGTCTTATACCCTTCTATCGAAGTAAAATCATTAACGCGCTTCATACAGGACAATCCAAAGAGACTTTAGTGCGTGTTGATCGAATTCAAGGATTAGCTTGCAAGTAAATTGGAGTGTTAATGACAAATATGTTGCTTAAAGATGAATTATGACCGGGGCCCAATCGCACCTTTCATGAAATAGTTTGAAAATTTTGTAATATTTCTCATCGTTTGAGAAAGCCATGCCATGTGGATGATTTCAAACAATCTCAGGTGAAAGTAATTTTTGTGCATACCTTTATTCATGTAATTTTAACTCGTTACTATCTTATTTGACTCGTGGGATTGATATAGTGAATTTTGCCAATTAATGCCTCTCGAGTCACTTGTTAAATATTCATTTAAGGACATATATGACTTTTAATAAGCGGCCTTTATCATGTCACTGGTAATCATTAGAAACATTCCCTTGATATGTATAATTAATAGTGCCTCGGCCATTATTAATAAGATGTCTATATTATATCATATGTCTCCAATTAAAGTCGTGATGCTTATAACAGGTGGGAAGAAAGTGGCAATGAAATCATGATTACCATAATGAAAGTTGCTAAGGGCGCGTCTTATGGCAATACTTTTTCTTCAGAATTAACTCATAGTCAGAATTTGATTTTGTCTACTCTGCTTCGAAAGTTGATTACTGATCAGAGAAATTATTTTTCAAACAGTTGAGAATTTTTACTTTTGGAATATTATTAACACAGTATTCAATGAAAAATTATTGTTGTAGCTTTATATATATAATATATATATATATATTAATTTCGATCGCAGAGACAGCAACTCGGCAACGGTGAGGAGCAACAGTGATCGCGGGGCGGCGGTTGGCGGATGGTTAACAGTCGGCGGCAACAGGCGGGCGGTGGTCAACGGTTGGCGACGAGGGGCAGCGATCATGAGCAATGGGCAGAGGTTGGCATTGGGCGTTGGGCGCGGTTGAAAAAAGAGCGAGGATATAATGTCGAGATGGCGAGGCAAGAAGTATATTTCCCGAGTTAAAAAGTAAATTTTTTTTAACTTTTCAAATTGGGGAAAAAAATTAGAAGTGAAATTCACTTAAGAAAATGAAATTTCTTTCAAACGTAAAAAATTTTACCAAACGTCAAAAATTTTCACAAATAATTTTTGCTAAAAAATTTTGGAGTAGAAATTCACTTCTAGAAGTGTTATGTTGCGTATCCTAATTGGCCGGGTGCTTTCGCTCGGATAAATTCTACTTCTCGTTTTTTATACTTTCGAGTTAATATTAACGCAAGTCCTTCTACCTTCACAAAATTCTATCCGCGTCTCTGGACATTCAATCCAACCGAATTCAACCAACGTGGTATTTAGCTCGTGGCGCCCGATAAAAGATCTCAAGCACAGAGGTCCCCGTGGGTAAAATTCTTAGCAGGATCATTCTTAAATGGCAACTGCAGTTGATTTGACCGGATTGATGTCTGAAAATTTCTTTCAAAATGATGTCGGGAATTGCCAAAATTATGATTAACTGGGTCTCGGGGAGGGAGCCTAAAACATTATTTCATGTCACCAGAGTCGGGAAGTACTCTTAATGAAATAAATGCAATAAGGCTAAGCTAATAGAATTACGTCTTTGCAAAATACAAATTCTACGACTAAATATGAAAATTACATTAAGATTTTTTTTTTTGTCTAGAATGTTATTTTAGCCACATGGAATTCTATGCTTTTCCCTCTGCCTCCTTAGGTTATCCTCCTCTATCACCTTGCCGCTAGATGCGGCTAAAAATGATTAAAATTGCACATATTAATTTGTTGGGTCATAAATGCGTTTCTTAATTTGAAAATAAGCTTTAAATGAGTTATTTAATAATTAACGAGTTTTAAATGAATTATTCTACTTTTTTAAAGTGAGTCATAGAAAACATGTTCATTTACTTAATCTTATATTAGTTTTTTATTTTCTTCTTTTTTACGAAGTCCGACTGAGGGTGGCAACCCTCTTGCTTGCGATCGGCCTGACTCACCCCTGATTAGTGGGGTGGCTGGCGGCCCTCATCGGATTTAGAAGAAAAAAAACGAAAATGAAAAAATGGCAAATTGTTAAAGTTTTCCACAGTATTTTAAATAGTATTATATATTTACAGAATTTATAAGAAATAAGGTTTTGTAGATAAATTAAAATGTAAACCTAAGATATTTTAGTAATATGAATCGAATGTATATGAGTGAGAAATTGCATCTAATGAAGTGGGATATTAACGATTATATAGTCAATTTATGACTCGACTCATCTATTTCATAGATCTACTTATGCTAAGATCCATATGTTACGATCCAACGAGTGAAACTTTTACATAACACGCGATTGCACGGATCGGATCAATTACAAATGTTCAAGATATGATTTTGCCTTTTAATTAAATAAGGAAATAAAGATAGAGAAAAAGAAAAAGAGTTAGAAGAGAGGATTGGAAAGGAAAACAACGCATCAATGATGGAGAAAATAATTAAAAAACGAAAAAAAAGTGGTAGAAAAAAAGAGATGGGGGTGTGAAAATTATTGAGGGGCTGGGGGTTAGGGGATTGGAGAGGAAATTGAAGACGTGGGGCCCCACAAAGCGTACGGTCCTTCAGGCATCACGCCCACCACCTCCCCGCAAAATTAAGTTTGATTGTCCCCATTATTACCCCTCACACTCTTCTCTCTCCTTCCTCGAGGCACCGTGCCAGTTGTCCCCCCACGTTCCTCTCTCTCTCTATCTACAATTTTGATGATGATTAACGAAGCCTTTGTTAATTATTTATTAATCTCGCCCACGCAGTGCGAACAGGTTCGCCGCGATTATAATATCACCGGACCATTCATGACGGGAGTTGGACTGTGAACGTCATTTCATTGGGCCACCAGCCGATCTTTATCCGGCAGAAAAGGGAAGTAAGGAGGATGATTTGCGGGCTTTCCCCCCCCCCCCCCCCCCCCCCCAATCACGTTTTAGTCGGACGGATAAGAAATTTTTTTTCTCTTCGGTTTATTGTAATTCGCGCCACAGAGACAAAAACAGAAAAAAAGGAAAGAAAAAAATTCTTATCCCGGTTCTAAATTTAATTATAATTTTGGCAATTCCCGACATCATTTTACGGGGGAGCGATTTAAATACTTATTACCATAATTTCAGGTGTCAGAATGCGAGCAAGAGAAGGTAAAGACAGGAGCGAGACAAAAAAAAAAAAAAAACACGCGCGCGCGAGTGTAAGAAAAAGCCCCCCCACCACGCACCGCCCCTGCCCTCACGTTCAAAAGACGCAGAAAGGCGCTCGCATAAACTCCCCCGCCCCTCTCCACTCGCGGGGGCGTTCTCGCCACGCCCTCGCTTTGTGGAGCTGGGATGGGTAGGTGGCGGGCACGAGCGAGGGCGGCGCGTGGGGAGGGGGGGGGGGGGGCAAGCTTTTGGCGATAAGGATACAGCGAAGATCTGTCTAAGTCGGAGAGCAGGAGCAGGTGGTTTTTTGCGCAGACACGAGGCTTCGCTTTTTTTCATCCCCTAGCCTGAGCCCTGCGAAATGTGACGCGCGTACTTTCTCTCTGCCTCCTTTTGCTTGCTTTCCGATATTTATCTCTTTTGTTCTTGTTTTATTGCTCCGTTGGCCAGAGGGAGTAGCAGAGAATACAAAGACCCCACCCCTCCCTCCCCCTCTGCCTCGGGTGTTCAACCCCACGCGCCGGTACGGACGGCGTCGATCTAGCCGTCGCCGAATCGCCAAGCGGGGCCGCACCGGGGGAGGGTTTTTCTACTTGGTTGCGTTTTCAGTGCGCAGGTGGTTCGCGGTTGGATGTGATAATTAAAATGTAGAAAAATTGTGTTTGGTTAAAGATAAACCATTTTATTCCTCTATTTTTGTTTTGAACCGGCTCCGATTGGATTGAACAAAAATTCATTCTAGTAGTTGTAATTTTATTTTTTTAAATAAATTGTTATTTTCAAAAATAAATTTGGAAAGTAAATAAAAAGTTAAAAAATTGTAATTCTCTTATTCCCAAAACAAAAATGAAAAAAATTTGTCAAAACCTTCGTTTTATCTCACGAACGGTCCGGACGGCGTCGATCTAGCCGGTCGCCGGAATCGCCAAGGGGGCCGCACCGGGGGGAGGGTTTTCTCTTGGGTTCGTTTTCGTGCGCAGGTCGGCCGCGGTTGGATGTGATAATTAAAATGTAGAAAGAAAAATTGTTTTGGTTAAGTAACCATTTTATTCCTCTATTTTTGTTTTGAACCTGCTCCGATTTGATTTGAACAAAAATTCATTTAGTAATGTAATTGTATTTTTTAAATAAATTTTATTTCCAAAACTAAATTGAAGATTTAATAAAAAGTACAAAAAAAAAAAAAAAATTTGTAACTTCTCTATTCAAAAACAAAAAATGAAAAATAAGTTGTCAAAATCCTTCGTTTATCAAGTCTTTGTTGCCACTCTCTCTATTGCATTCCTTGTCGATCCACCGCCATCACCAACCTTGCTGGTTGCCTGCCGCCCACAAAAAACGGCTGTCCACAAACCCCCGCAACAACCATTGTTGGCCATTGTCGTCATTGCACCACCACTAGTAGCCACCGCCATCTACTGCTACCGTTGACCATCGCCCCCACAGACCTCTGTGCCACTTGCCAATCGACCGTCAGCCATTGGTCCTTGCCAACACTACTTGCCACCTCTCGCCATACCATCGAACACTGCCAATTGCAACCTTGCTGTGCCACCACCCTTCACCAACCTTCCCCGACCCATCGTAGCCACCGCCATTGCTTGTAGGTTTTGTGAGTTAAATATAAATAGTATTTTTCCATTTTTCAAAATAGTAAAAAATATTTCTAATAAAAAAATTGTAAAGAAATTTTTAAAAAAATAAAAAATAAGTATAAATTTTTCATACAAAAAGATTTTGTGCTAATGATATTCCAAAGTAAAATAAAAAATCTATTTCTAGTGACGAAATTTGATTATAGAAATAGAAAAATATAATGGTTTCATTCGTTTACCCTAATAAAATTTTTCAAATTCCAATTTCAGGGGACACCCGATTCCGCCATAGCAAAAACAACCGGGGGGGGGGGGGGGGTCGAGACATCCTTCGAAAGCCGAGGCCTAAGATCTCACGTTTGAAAAATGGACACGTGGCTGCGATGGGATTCAACACCACTTAGCTGTTCAGCGCTTTCCTATTGACCCCGGTTGCACTCGACAATCTCTTGCGAATCCCGAACGTCGATGTCTTCGCTTTCTCGACGAAATTGATGAGATGTCCTTTTTGTGTTCCTAGCATGGCTCCCTGGCCCATTCATTTGAATCTAAGAAAACAATGCCACGCCATGTATATATACAAGAGATAATAGCACGAGTTGATTCATAACAAACGTGTTAGACTCAATATGCCAATAGTGGTATTGAACTTTTTTAATTTATTCAATTTGATCTCTAAATTTAACGTAATATGTATGTAATATTTGATTTTTTATTTTTTATTTTGTATTTTCTAGCGACGTTGAAAACTTTTGGTACGGGGACACTGTTCAAATGTTGTTTCAATAAATTTTGAAGAGGATAATGCCGTGATATAATGTTATGTCGACCTTGTCCCTAGTCGGGGAGCTTCGTTAGGGGGGTTCTTAGGATCGTTAATAGCCGAGAAGTCCCACCCGAGTCAAGAAGGGGGTTTCAATTCGATCGGAGTCGTCGGGGCCCCAACACAAGGAGTAGAACCTATCGTGCTTTCATGACTTACATATAATGGGTCACGATCAGATGGCTTACCGGATGCCAAAGGACAGCATGAGTGAGATCTAAGGTTAGATTGGAAGAGACCAGACTTGGGAGGTGGTTAATTGGGTGTAAAAAAGACGGGCTGGGAGTGTGATGTTGGTCGGGCTACTTTCGGGCTAAGGCTTAGACCCAGGCACGTGGTTTTCGCGGGAAAATTATGAGGTTTTGCCGATGCGTACTGGAATTGGGTAGGGGGACCCCCCCCACTCTCTGGTAAAACCTGTCCAATTCATCAACCGGCTTCTCGGATCTCCCTTCGGGGCCACGTCGCGACCCGGCCCGATCGCGAGGAGAGGAAAAAGAAAAAGGAAAAGGCATAGAATGATCAATGAGCTTCGATCAATTTTTGATTGTGGATTTTTAAGCTTTTAGGTTTGTTCACCGTGGACCTAAATTTACGCTAAATGTCAATCTAGGGACGAGTGAAAAGAATAGTCCCGTATATGTGTTTTCTTCCTTTTTTTTTTCAATAAAAAGTGGGGAGGGGCGATTGACGATGCCAATTACCATCTTATTCGTTGTAGTAAAGGTTCGATACTCGCGCCGAAAATGTACGATTTGAGCCCTGGACTACTCATACCACCAGTTAAGGGAAGCCCGTCGTCATAGCCCCGGCACTATGTCGAAGCCGTGAAGCCTTGCCGCCCGGATGCGGAAATGCCCAAAGACGCGGAAGATTAGAGGTTCGTTCACGACATGCTCGAAACTAAGAGCCCTCTCGCCAATGGGCCACAGGCCCACGGCAGTTTTGATCACTTGGGCCGCAAATTATATTTGTAGCTTGGCCTTTTTTCTTACTATATAATAAAAAAAACTTATTGCCCGTTTAGGGCCCAAGGGTCCAAGTCGAAGAGTTCGCTCAAAAATCGATTTAATTTCTTGAGTTGGGAGATATGAGGACATGACGTCCCTTAACCCACAACCCCCCCCCCCCCCCCAAAAAAAAAAAAAAAAGATATGACGTCAAAATGGAGGTGGACCGGGCTTTCCGGTCACACGCGTTACATGCGCCATAGAAACAACATCGAGCCTAGATGAGGATTAGTTTTGTTGTAAAAAATATTAACAGGAATAATAGGATCTTGTAATTAAAGTCAGTGTGAAAAGCGCAGAGAAATAACTAGAATTATTAAAGGATACTAAAGACTTTAGGAAAAAAATTCAAAAAAAACGGCCCAAAGGCTCTCATTTTTTTTTTTTTAAAATAATGCCTTCAAGTGGATTTTATTTTCTAATAATAGGGCACGAAGTGTCATTTTGTCTCAAATAAGGACCTAAAGTGCTATAGTTATTTCAAAATAAGAGTTGACCTCGTCTGGCCAATCAAATTTTTCGAACGATAAGGGCATTTTTGTCAAATAACTTATGTTAAGTTTTTAATTTTAAAAAAAAATACAAAAAATTTTAAAAATGAGAAAAGACAAAAATTAGTAATGCACCCAAAAATGCCCCCTAAATCAGGACTCCGGCTTTTTTTTTAGATTAATTAAATCACTTTGGGCACTTATTTGCAATAATATTGCAATTCAAGTCTTTTTGACACAATGAGAGCACTTAGGCCCTTACTTGAAATAATACCACTTCAGGCTCTTATTTTGAAAATGAGGGCACTTAAAACCTTTTTTTTGAAAATTTACCAAGGGATTTATGTTGATTGGTCTGAATGTCAGGGTTGGGGTACCTACATTCATGGGAGAGAAGTCAGCAAGAATAATCCATTATAATTGGAGAATTTGAGTTACAATTCATCAATAACACTCGTGTTTTCCAAACCTAGATTATAACCAAACTCCAAAGTTGTTTACCAAAATCAATGGATATACAAAACTCACGAACTCAAAATTACCTTTCTACCCACGGAATAAACATGTGCCCCCACTTATTTTGTCCGTAGTGCCAAGTAATCCCTCTCTTTTCTATCGGAAGAACTCAATCCACTGCACGGACAATTGAAGAATGAGAAACTCAAATCTTCAGATAATTCTTTTCGCGTCCACTAAAAAGCCTCTCAAAGAAGAAATTTGATCAAACTAGGAAAAACAGAAGATTTCTTTCCTATGTCTGAATCAACAACATTCTCCAAAAAATCCGTCTTATATTACGAATTCAGTCGGCGATTCCCCAATGATTCAAACTCGAGATGTTATTCAACAATTCTCCATCTTGGCTCTGATATTTGAAAACGAGTAACTATTGCTCATCATCATGCTAACTCCTCCCAAGGCCTCAACCCAATCTCGATGCACGAATCCTTTCTATCTCCGACATGAAGGTTAAGACGTTCGAAATGGGCGGAATGAATGAATAGGGGACATATGACTTGTACGGCCGCAATCTTGTATTTTCTTCGAGGGATTTGAAGGATCTAAAAAAAAAAAAAAACCCGGGGTAACATCAACATGGCCGTCGTTTTAAAGTTTTTCAAGGCCAATTGCGTTTTGAGGTCATAGATTGTGATTTTTTGAATTCAAAGGAATGATGTAAAACGACACAAAAAAAACTCCCTGAAATTCTCTTAAGGAAGGATAGTACGAAAATATTTTTTGGACTTTTATTTTTATCGCGAAAATCTTCTCCTAACTTTGTCATTTTCCTACGCTCGCAAAGCCTCCCTTTATTTTTGCGTTTGCATGTTCTTAAAACATGTGATTATCGAGGGATAACAATCGTAATCCCTTCTCCATGTTCAGTCAGGTACAATTTGCTCTAGTTGCTCTCAAAATAAATTGAAGAAGAAGTGCAAAAAGGTACAGAAAACATATCGCGATAGATAAATGATGTAGGCAGAATGGCAATGAGAAATTGCCAATAGGCACAGCAATAAAGCCAAACTACAGTATGCCATATTTGAAACATCATACCAATCTTCAAGGTGCATCATGGAGACTGCCACGAGTGCTAGCGGCTACTTTGTGACCGAATAGGGGACAAAGATATACATGCAAGGTCATCTCCTAGTTACCTGCCCTTTTGGACGATGGTGCCACAATAGCAGCATGTTCGCTGCTTAAGAAGTCTCCATTGTAACTTTGAAAAACATTATTTCATAACTAAATCAAGGGAAGACGGCAATGAACCGAAGGTGGTTCGCGAGGGCCGGAATCGCGAATAAAATCACTCCCACGTTTGGTGTTGTGACGAACTCAACGGGACGGTTCGATCGAGCGGTTCCATGGAAAGTCGATGAAACGGAAACATTATATCAGAGACCACCACAATCAAATCAAGCAATAGCAAAAGGTGTGTAATTGGAGAAGAGACGACTAGTTTGTGTTGTCATGGGAACGGCAATGGAAGCTCCACCCGTGATTCGGTTAGAAGAAGACACGTGGGAAACGGAATATATAAAAATAAGGTTTTTGAGCGAAAAGAAATCTTAACATAAAATTGATTTTAGAAGTTCAAATAGAACTTTAAAAATCAATATAAAAATTTCGAGATTCTTGGAAATTTTTGGAAAATATGGAAATTAAAATCAATTGTCTGAGGCGTGCAAGTATTGTCTAAGGATGAACATCGTGCTCTTTGAAGTGTGAAACTCAGTGCAACACTTTTAGCGGCTATCCTCCTATGGTACGATGGACATTTCTCCTAATAGTATGAAACTCGGGGCGATAAATTTCTAGCGACTATCTTTCCAAAATATAAGGACAATTTTTTCTGCACCCTATACCGAATATGATAAAGGGCATTACGGCAAACA
This sequence comes from Psidium friedrichsthalianum, assembly GCA_019149425.1. NCBI lineage: Eukaryota > Viridiplantae > Streptophyta > Magnoliopsida > Myrtales > Myrtaceae > Psidium > Psidium friedrichsthalianum. The sequence goes on from JAGVVM010007080.1 coordinate 29,156, forward strand.
AAATATATGTAAACCCCACCCAAAAGAAAGGATAAGCACTGGGCCGGAAACAGAAAAGGGGAATTTTTTTCTTTTTTGTCGGCATGTCCCTTTGGATTGTGGTTTCGTGATCTAGGTGTAAGTAAAATGGAAGCGAAAAAGCCTTTTTCGGGCTTTTACGAATTATATTAGGGGTTAAAAAAAATTGCATTTAAAGATTTGCGGTTGTTCGACGATCTATTACGGTTTAGGCGTCCTCCAGGCAAAGGAGTGTGCCGAACGGGGCCCCAGTCGGCAAGCCAAGCTACCGAACGGGCTGCCGTTCGGAAGCTGGTGTGTGCCGAAAACAATTTGCTGTTCTGGCAGCCCCCTGCCGAACGGCCAGCGCAAACCCTGTCGTTCCCAAGTGGGCTTGCCGGAGATCGTCAAGAAGAACCAACAACAAGTTGAACGCAAACGTCGTCGAGCTCAAAAAAGGGGCCCAAGAATCTGTCCTTGGCCGCGGAGGCCACGACAGCCTTCATGCAGATCGTGGGGGGGGAAAAGCAGCGCGGGGGGGGTGAAAGACAGCAGAACACATTCGTGGAGAGAACAGTGCATCCTCTCTTCATTCTTCTCCTCGGTCGAGGAGGAGCAAAGCCACGTCTCCGCCCGGGGGGGGGGCAGGGTGTGAAGCCGCGACAGGTTGGGGGGGTTTCAGCTTTTCATGCAATCGTGGAGGGGGGAGGGAGCCAAAGAACACATGTGGAGAGGAGGGGTTCGGCAGTAGTTGTGGAGCCGACAGGGGACCGTTCGGCCCAGGGTTGCCGATACACTCACATCGGACAGCCGTTCGGCACTTAGCTGACAACGGACCCCTAAACCGTAAATAAATTGCCGAGGAACCCCATATCCGGTAAAATATAATTTTTTTCACCTATTCGTAAAAAGCCACGCCATTTTTCGTCCCAAATCTTTCATCATCCGTATTCACCAAGTTAGAAAATAAAACCGTACAAAAATTAATTACGAAATGATGGATTGAATTCGCATCGAAGTAGTTACAAAAGCAAGGGCTTTCGGTTTTTCAAAACTTTTGAAAATGTCCAACAAGTTTAGGCGTGATTTTTTCTTTTGAACTTTGAAAGAGTAATGTAGTTAACACAAAAATCTTCTCTAAAATTTCAATTTTTTTTCGCGAAAAGCTTCCTCTTTACCAACCCCCCCCTATTATGTAAAGGGTTTAAAACTTCAATTTCCTCTCTATTTTCCAGGGGCAACACATCGCATTGTCATAAGTTTGTACGGGGATCATTGAGTAAATGGACTTTTTTTTCCATTCATTTAAGTGGCCACTACTTTGTGAAAAGTAGATTACTTGAGTGCTAATCGGCGATTTGGCTTGTCGAAAATTCCACCGTGGGACGCCGAAAACTCTTACACGGCATATTGACATGATTTTTTTGATTTTTTTAAATGTTTTTGGAATATCTTTATATTTTTCTATTTTTTTTTCACTTTGTAATTTTTTTTTCTGATTAATTAATTTGCAACGAGGATCACTAAAACCTCGTCTGGCCCACGGATCGTGACGAGGGGCGCAGGGCCATCAACCCTTGGGGGGGGGGGGGGGGGGGTGCGGTTTGGCAATGGCTATGGACTGAGGGAAGTCATAATCACACAAACAGCGGGTGAGGGCACACGGCACTCACCAGCTAGATTTGGGTGAGGGCACCTCGTGGCTACGACGGCCATGGTTGTGAAGGCTCTCGCTGTGGTCGTCACCCCTTTGGGCATGTGATCCATGGTTGACGAGGGTCGCTAGTGACCCTCGCTGGCTAATGAAAAAAAAAAAACAGAAAAAAAAACAACTATAAAATAATGATTAAAAAATGACGGTCATGAAAAAATAATAAAAAAACATGTATAATGAGTTTGCTGGAAGTGAGCAATCAAGCTGATCGATTTGCTCCCCGATTGATTATTTAACTGTGACGCGAAAAAAAAAAAAGTTAGACACTCAGATTAATCCGTATAAAAGTATGTATCGTATCCCAACGTATTATCAGTTTTGAGTTCAATATAACAT
>JAGVVM010007081.1:0-19613 GCA_019149425.1 Psidium friedrichsthalianum
GGGAAACTGATCCGCGCAATATCAGAGACCATCAGGATTCGGATCACCTAACATTTAGGGTTTCTATGTCATGGGTAACATTGCTCAAATCAGGCCGTCCATTTTCATTTGGACGGTTAAGATTAGGCCACGTCATTTGTTGAAGAGGAGGGAAAAAATTAGGCGGGAATTTTTTTAGGGTTTGAAAAATTTTGAATCCCAATCCTCTCTCAATCTTGACCGTGCAAATGAAAATGGACGGCCTGATTGAGCAATGTTACCCATGACATAGAAACCCCAATGTTAGGTGATCTGGTTCCCATCATTATCTCCGAATCTCGGGAGATTCGGACAAAAGCGAAGACCGTAAATTTTTAATTTTGGTCAAAAGCCCGAAATTGTAGATGTTTTGGTCAAATCTTGCGATTCAACGACGGGGATTAATTCCAATACTCTATCAACCATGGGAAAAAAAAAAAATCAAGAACGTTTTCCACCTCCGGATTTTCATGAAAGCTCGTATATTCCATCAACATAATTGCCAATCGTGTAGATGCACATGAAAAAATAAATTGTTAGTTTCACCCTTCTTACAATTATCTAAGAGTGTATTTGTTCATGGAAGATTTAAGATTTAAAAAACATTTTTAAAAAAATGATTGATTGGATCACTTGAAAAAATTAGCCAACAGAAAAATTTTCGTTATCGACAACACTTTATGCTAAAATATTTTTGTGGGTAACGAAATATTTTTTTGTTTATTTATTTTTTTAAATTATAAAACCAATTATTTTTAGGAAATATTTTTTTTTTCAAATCTTGAGTTTTTCGCAAAACAAACACACCCTAAACTTACTTCCTAAGAGTACACTTCGATTGTTTGCTCTCTTCGCTTTCTTGTAACGTGTATTGGCGTGTGCTCAGTAAACAACGGGAAAAAAAGTGTTCGGGCGTAATACGTATGCCAAAACTTGACATTTGGAAGATTTTACAAAATCATCTTGTTGCGAATTATGTGAATTGTTAATTAATTAATGAAATCAAGTTATAAACATAGCATGAAGAATTTATACGCGTACATGTCGAACGAAAAATATTTCAAGACTTGAATTTCTCTGTCGTAGGGTTTTCACAAAACAGAAATTATCAATATTTTGAATATAATGGAATCTATAACATCTCATAGCTTGAACCTATTTGCCATGCGTATGTTCAATGTATGAAATAATGTCACCTTATAGCGGCGTGATGATTTAACCTACGGGAAGAATCGAGTCCTCTCACTGTAGAAATCTCGAAATAATCTTTTCGATTATTGTTGCATATGCTCAAATAGAGGTTGAAATAAATCCAAGTTTTTTTTTTCTTTGCCAATGCATAGATCAGATCTATTAGTGAAGACTTCGTCTTCCCACAATGGAAAATAGCTCGTTGTTCGAATTTAATACTTTTCTTTAAAAACCAGAGAAAGAAGATTAGATTGAGCTTTCTAGGGATGGGAGATTAGTCGCCGGAAGATTTGTTGGCTAGCTCGTGCCATCAACAAGAAATTTCGTTCCCTTGGTAAGCTACCATTGGTCGCTAAACGAGCATGGTTCTTCGGGTTCATAAGGTACTCAAGATACACTTCCCAATAACCAATCAAAATGAAAGCCACAGGAGTAGAGGCGACTGAGTGGGAATATGCCTATCTACCTTAGGGCAGTTGTCGAACTCCGAGCGGAATTTTGCCTCGATGTATTGCACTCGAAGGTCATAGCAGATTCAAACTTGACGATCGGTCAAATCGGGGTGATAATGCTAACCTACTGATATGAGGAGTTGTGGCAACATGATATATCATAAAATAGGTGGAGTTGAAAGATTAGCTCTTCCTTCTTGGGCTAAAATTCATAATTAGGATGATAAAAAATCATAGTAATTTCTTAAATCTATATAGAAACATAGATAACCCTACATATCAATGTGTGTATATTTGAAAAATATCAATGAGGTATAAATTATGAGAGTTGGACAGTTTGAAAGGAAAAGTTAAAAGTAGGGTATTGGTTCCCACCATGAAACTTGAAATTGGGTCGGGTTAGGTTGATTCTAGTTTGTGGACTCGGGAACAAGCTCATCCAGTCCTAGAATCAAATCGGTCTGGTTTCATGGTTGCTCTCGAAACCAATGGTTTTTTTTTTTTTGGTTTCTTCTAAGTGAGAGTTTTCCAATATTAAAAGAAAAAAATAATTTACTAATTACGGTCTTCTTCAAAATAAAAATAAAAAAAATTAAGAAATCTTAATTGGACAGGTTTGGTTCCTCATATGGAATCGAAGATTGGAAACAAGACTGATAAGAGAACCACTCCTGCTTTTTTTCCAAAAGGGGTAAAAAATATTTACAAAATTAGGGAAAAAAATATTTACCGAAATGGGGCCTGTACAGCAACTGGGCCTTTTTTTTTTAAAAAATTTTCTTATCCTTTTACGTATTTTTAATTATTTTATATTTATAAAATGCATATTTTTAATTATTTTATATTCATATAACTTTGTAAATATAATTAAGTAAAAATATTTACATACTAAATAAATTAATTACATATACCTTACTAAAATTTTCAATTAATTATTGATAATTATGTTATAAAAAAAGCTTCAAAAGTTATATAAATATAAATCAATTTAACGAATTTTTTATTGATTATGTACAAACTAAATAAATTAATTAAATATATCTTAATAAAATTTTCAATTAATTATTGATAATTAAGTTATAAAAATAAGTTTCAAAAGAAAAAAAATATATTTACAAATTTATATGAATATAAAATATTAAAATTAGAAATTTTATAAGTATAAAATAATTAAAAATACGTAAAAAGATAATAAATTAGAAAAAAGGCTCAGCTGCCGCACGGACCCCTTGCGGCATTAAGATTATCGCAGAAGTCCCGTTTTGATAAATATATATTTTTTTGCCCTAATTTGTAAATAAATAAATAAATAAATAAATAAATATATATTACCCCTTTTGATAAAAAGCCCCTGATTCATTCTAATCCAATCTGGTTCTCAAGTTGACTGGGCGCGGAGCGAAATTCAGAACAGGAAGATGTCCTTATCGGCAATTAGACGTAACCATCGGTAACCAAAATCTAACTAGGGGTGATCAGTTCCCGGTCCGGTCCGGTTCCCCTCAAGAACCGGAAACTGGACCGGTGGTCCCGGTTCCCATTTGTCAGAACCGGGAACTGGACCGACCATCCCGGGAACTAGACCGGACTGGATCGATAAATGGACCGGACCGGACCGGACCAGACCGGACCCGACAAAAAAAAATATAACCAAAATTATTCTCTAATTGTTGAAATTAATAACGTTAATGACTTCCCAATAGAAAAAAAATAACAGGCTCAAGGAGCCGGAAGAGATTCATGGACCGAATTAGGAAAAAATTTTTTTAAAAAAAGGACCGATCCGGTCCGGTCCTAGAAACCTGAACTGGGAACCGGACTGGACCTCTATAGAACTGGGAACCGGGAACCGGACCACCGGTCCCGGTCCAGTCCGGGCGGTTCCGGTTCAGGTGGGCCAAGTTGCTCACCCCTAAATCTGACAACACGGGGGGACCCCACCGTGTGATCACATGCAACCCAAACCACATAACGTCACCACGTGGAAGGCTACCTTTGGCCATCAACGAAACAGACCCGGGCCTGGCCAACGTCGATCCTCCCTTTTCGACCAAAAAAAAAAAAAAGAAGAGAAAAAGTCGACCTCCGAACTCCCCACTATACACCCGACAACACGTGATCACCGCCCTACTCCCGGATTTGGAAAGCCTTTTAGGGCTGACAGCAAAAACGCGTTTGCGACGCGTAAAGACTATATATATATATACCACTTCCAAAATCTCGGAACGCCACAAATATTTTACTTTTATAATCTCGCTCGGTCGCTCGCTCTCGGACTGTCGCCGACAATGTGGAAGAGATCGAGCTCGAGCTCGAGCTCGCAGCCGAAGGCGACGGGCTGCCTGGGCAACATAGACCAGGTGAGGCAGGTGTTCCAACAGTACGACAAGAACGGCGACGGCAAGATCTCCTGCGACGAGCTCCGGGATGTCCTCTCCTCCCTCGGCCCGTCTCCCACCACCAGCGAGGAGGCCAGGGCCGCCATGTCCCAGATCGACAAGGACGGCGACGGGTTCATCGATCTCGACGAGTTCGCCGAGCTGATCCTCGGCGGCGGCGGCGGGGGGCCCGAGTGCGGGGCCAAGGAGCTCAAGGACGCGTTCGACCTGTACGATCTCGACGGGAACGGGGTGATCTCGGCGGGCGAGCTGCACGCGGTGATGAAGAAGCTGGGGCAGAAGTGCAGCCTCGGGGACTGCAGGAAGATGATAAGCTCGGTCGATCGGGACGGGGACGGCAACGTGAACTTCGAGGAGTTCAAGAAGATGATGACGACGACGACGAGGAGCAACGGGTCTCCGAGTTGACCGTCGCTGTTCAGACCGCGCTCGGTTGGCTCTCTACCTTTGCACATGCCGAAGAAACCTAAGCAGTAACGTACTCTCTACTTCTTCTTTTAGGGATTGATTCAACCGTCGTGCGTCGTCTTTGCTGTCTGCTCTTTTCTGCATGTGTAAAAGAGTAAAACACAAAACAGCAGTGGCGGTTGGGGGTATTAGTTTTACAGATAGGGTTAGGGTTCATCTGATTCAACACTCTCCTTTCTTCATCTTTCGATCAGTTTCAGGAAAACATCGTCATGTCTTCCTTTTCAAGACGTTGTTACCACGTAATATGCACTCTACTATTTGGAACAAATTATCATGCTATGTTCTCTGTCCAGGCAAGTGCAGTACGGTGACTTGATGCAAACCTTGTTTACTCTTTTCATTATTTAGAGATAAATTATTATCGATAAAAAAAATATTAATTATTTCGAACACGACAAGTTATTATTTTTAAAAAAAATATATTTTTTAATTATTTAATTTTTTTTTTGGCCAAATAAACGAAGTCTTCTTACTTGGTAGGAATTTTTATTTATTTATTGGGGGGTGAGGAGTTAGGGTCACTGTTTGATTTGGTTTTAAGCAGTGAGAGTGTACGATATGAGTGGTCCACGTGTAAGGCCAGTGTTAACATAGAGATGTAGTGGATGGCTGGATCTGGATCTATCGTTATTTCTTGTGGAGGACTTCACGCGGCAGTCCAGTCACCGAACTCTTCCTAACGTGAAGTAACGTGCGGCCGCGCGAGCTTTAGCCTTTACGCAGCGGGTGATGTCAACGCGGTATTCGCTCTCATTATTAATATTGCCGCGTCGAGGGTTTTTGGTCCTTTCAGTTTCGTGGGTAGCGAAAAATTCAAGGCAGTTGGTCTTTTCCCAACTTGACCACCTAAAGGCGCACTTAGGTCCCGGGCGGCCCGTGTTTCGGTTCGATTTGCTTCGTTTCGGAGGCTATTATCACAAGGCCTTGAGCCCCGATTTCGGGCCTCGGGCTTTGGGAGCATATCGCGTGTTGGAGGGTGCCAAACAACCTCTCAATAGTTACCATCCCCGATCAATAGAAGGGCCGCGTCGGTTTGGGGTGGGATATTGGGCCTCGAAGTCCCTGTTCTCAGAGAGATTTGCGTATAGAATCAAGTCCATTAAGTTGAGTGAGTTATTTACATGTTGTGATTGCGTTCGGTTGTTTGAATTTTTGGTTAGGAAATGACTGAATATAATAAGATGAAAAGTCTATGGATTTTGCTATATCATATTCACTATTTGGTAAATCGTACAATAAAGTCAGATACTTTCATATTTTCATTGTTTAGTATGAATAACATATCCATATAAAATAACAAACCGAAATTGTAAGAATTTTTCATGATTCACTGCTAAAGAAACTACAAATACACAAAAATAGATAACCTTCCTCAATCAATTCATAATTAATGTATGATTTACATCTTAAATAGAAAAAGAGCTTGTTATAGCATTTCAATAGGTTCAATAATGAGAAGAAATGTGAACAAAATTGTTAATCAACTAGCAAACGCCAAATCTAGCAAAGAGATTAAACATGATTATCCATCTTCCCGATTTCGAAAAGTTTAGTGATTTGACTCCTCACCAATTTTTTTTTTTATGAAAAACTCTAACATGAAATATAGAGCTACTGAAAAGGTGAGTTTTGACTCTTCTGCTGCTTTTGTGGATTGTTTGTGTGAATCGGAGAGTTGTGGTGGAGAATGAACTTCGACTCTCGTTATTTTTGGGAAGATTTGTCGCGAACAAGGGACTATGGAGGAGTCGTAAAACTTCATTATAAACCACAGATATGGAGAAGAAGGAGAAGGAGAAGGAGTGAATTATAAATATTTGTTTTAAGTTTGATTTTGTTCATTTAAAATCGGGATTCTTTTCACTTCATTTGTATTTACTTATTTTTAATTGTACTTCCTCCCTTTTTATTCTTTTTGTTCCCTTCATCATTCCTTAATAAAAATTTCATTAAATAATAAGCTATACCAATATACCAAAAATATGTAATAAATATGGATATTGAAAACATATATGATACATTAGAATGGAAAAAAAATTCAAATATGGAAATAGTAATAGAAATAAATGAAAATTGTCCATTATTTTTTTGTTATTTTGAATTTTCTTAAGAATTCCTATCCACCTTTGTCCCACATTCTCAATGAAAATTTTTTATTCGAGCTATATCTACTTGTATTCGACTTTATCCTATCTTGGGCAAGAATCAAATGCGGGATAAAATAAATTTTATCATATTCTGACTTTTATTCTAGCTACCAAATGAATATTTGGTATAAACTGGGGTTCGGAAGCATTTGAGCATGAGTGATTATAACTCTGTAGTTCTTCGATGTATTAGTAGACTATTTTATGGCGTTGGAAAATATCCCTATGGTATTTTGACGATTACAAAACCATCTCAAATTCTAATGTTTTTCATGACGAGTGCATATGGTGAAATTAGTTACCATTATCAATGATCATACACCGTCATCAAAGTCGATAAACCTTGTGACTGATGAGTGAATAAGTGCCAAGAGGATATATCACTGCAGCTTAGAAAGATAAGTCTAGATGGTGTTTTTGAAAGTCTTTGGTATCAATGAAAGGTGGTAAGATCGCTGTTGCTATCTCAACATGTCTTTGGGTCGATATCATCATCGATAATTATCCAAGTTACTCGCATGCAGCACTGGGGATAGTGCGTGCGCATTGGAGATAGTGCATGTGTTGTTGGTTTAAGAGTAACAAGATTGGCGTAACAATGATGTGATATTCACTAACCAGTATAATTGTTGATACTTCAGAATAGAGCCATTCGACGCTGTGGATTCCATAGACAAACCCTGTAGAACGATTGTTGAAAGCTGACAGTGTACATAGTATGATTGAACAGTGTACCTGGCGGTATCATTCCTTACATGTGAATTGGAGCTGTACTATTTGATCTTCTAATAAAAACTGAAGCTGTACTACCTAACATCCTGACTAGAGATGTACCTTTTGTCTTCAATCAGGACTACTACTATTTTGTCTTTAGCATGAATTAGTACTTTTGTTGTCTCATATGCGGATTAGGGTGTCAAAGTGTGCTTGTTGTCCAGCTATTTGTCCTTGGTGGCCAACCATGTGTCCTTGAAGAAGACCTCCAACGGCTAGTATAAGGAGGAGGAAGGCTAAAGAGAAATGTGTGATAAAAAGTGTGATGCGAAGGGGGTGCGAACAAGAGTGCTGAGCTGAAAAGTGTGATTGAGTGAGAAAAGAAAATTGAATAAATGAGTGAACCTACTTAGAACTCACAAACACTCTCTAGTTACTTGTGCAACTAGCATCACTGCTCATTCCATGTGTGTGTTTGTGATCACTGTAATAGCTCGAATATTCATACAAGTGTAAGGTTAGTGCTCGTATTTTGATAGTGTGATTTATCGTGGTATAGGAATAATACTTTTCAATTGTAATCTCGAGTGCTGACTGCTAGTTGAATCTAGCCATTGTGAAGGCTATTAGCTTGAGAATAGATGTAGGCTTACTCATAAACCTAACCACTATATATCTGTGTGTGATTTGGTTTTTATACTTTGACTTTATTTATTAGCATCGCACATATTGGTTTGTTGCAAATGACCTTATCACCGGTAATTGTTTGTTATTTTGTAAGTTTTTTTTAAAAACATCACGACTTAACCTATTTAACTCCCCTTCTAAGTTGATTGTTAGCCCCAACATATGATTCTTTCCACGGATGTAAATTTTGACGTTATGATCGAACCATGTAAAATTTTGTTTGTCCTTTTATTGTTCCTCTTTTTACTATTGATTTCTATAACTCTTGAATTAATTAGAAAGTTACAATCAGCTTTCGCTGCGTCACCAATTGTAGCAATATGGCAATTGTCTCTTTGCCCTCTCCTCTTATTCTTTGTTTTCACCTTGTGAAACTAGGTTGGGTTGACAAAATAAATCGCTCATGATCACGGGCTTCTACAATACTTGTAAAAGATCTCAGTCTCCGCTCGACAATTGCATTGTCTGCATTCATTGTTGTTGTAATGATCGATGTTGCCACCCATCCTCTCCTCTTGCAATGCTTGCTTTGCATCCTACAGTCACAGTGAGCAGGGTCATATGTAAAGATTATTGCATTGTTCCACCACATGTTATGCACCATGTCAAGATACTTCTTGCTGCATTCCACCACTTGCTAGGTCACATAGACTTGTCTCAATAGCATAATTCCTTCCTTCAATAACTTGCCACTCTCGTCGAGGAGAAGGAGCCCATTGACATAAGAAGCTCCAAGGTGCCCGATTTGCGCAACCCTCTATAGTAGCTTCATTCGTTGGTCCACCTTCACTAAACTTGCATACTTATACTGCAACATACACAATTTCTCTATGGTCAATTTATAACTTTGAACGCAATTATAGGGAATAAAATAAAAAGATGAATCACTTAATTAAACTATCAGTCCTTGCGTATATAGCCTCCAAATTATTGCATTTGATACACTTTTGAATGAAGACATTGCTTTCTTCGGGATGCCACCACACTATCCTTGAAATTTTTGTCCAGTGATTGTTTTCAATATAAGTAGTCTTTCTTAGCTGATTTATTAAAGATCTAGCAACCACAAGGACCAAATATTGACAAGAGCCGCCGTTAATCATTATCGGTTGGTTAATTAGAAACCTAAATAAAATGGCAGAAGGACCATTTTTCAGTTAATGCTCTTTTAGTACCAATTTTCATGATAAATCTTCAATTTGATGATTTTTTTGGATTTTTTTTATTAGGTGAAATACTAATGCAACCATATGACATATGAGATGCAATGGACTAAACTAAACATGCGAAGACTATAGTATATGCAAAATTACACATGCAAGGTGATGATATGCAATATAATGATGGATAAAAATATGACATGGCAAGCATGCTATTAAAACTACATGCTAATGATATTTTTTGGTATTTTTATGCATTTTCGGATTTATGAAAAGATAGAATTGAAATCTACCCTAAAAGTGAAACAACATTCATTAAAATTTAAGAAATTGATTTCTCAAAACCCCAACTTATATTAAATGTTATTTTTGATATGAGAAAGCATGAAAATGTGATTTTACCTTAAGAGGAAGGCGCCATCTTTTTGGTATTTTTTAGGGATTTATTTAACAAAGGAAGGACACAAAATTTGAACAAAAGTGAACAATATTGCCCATAATACACCTTAAATCCGAAAATTCTGATTTAATTCGTAAAATGCCCTTACATTAAGGCTGGAAAAACGAATTAAATAGAATAACTGTCACTCCTATGTACATAGGACAAACCATGAAATTTTATTTAGAATTGTCAATCCACCTCTTGAAATAGAGAACTAGATGTATAATTCCCATATATACGGGGCATGCTCTTATTTCAAAATAGAATTCAAATTGAATGCTTCAATGTATATATTCCGAAAGGACACGACACATTGGGGTGCATGTATCATGAGCATGATTCTTCATAATTGTGCAAACTATATAATAAATGAATAATCAAACAAACATGACCAAATAAAAGCAAGGATGGACCATCTTATTTAAATCTTCGAGAATTTCAAGGGGTGGCCAAGATTGTAAGAGTGGTGACCACCTTTCGTCATCCAAAGTTCGAATTAATTTTTGAGAAAAATTATCTTTAGGATTTGCAAATTAATTTCTAATAATTCTCAAAATTTCAGATAATTACCTAATTGGATTCCAATCTTATCTTCTTATCAAATAAACTCAAGAAAATTCAAGAGATAAGATATGATATCTAATCAGATGAGTAATCCAACCAACTCACATGTAAGAGATAATTATTCAAAGCAATGGATTATCTGTAACAGTTCGATATTATCCAATTCAAATATTCTCAAAGGTTAGATAAAGTTTAATTTAATAAACCTCATCGATGACACAAAAATAACATCAGAAAATTGCAAGCTAAGGTAACTCAGCCAATCATGTGATGAAATTCAAAGCAATGCTCATCCATGGACATATCAAATTTAGCCAAAAAGGAGATATAACTGCAAATTTCAGAATTTTATCCACCAAAATGTTCTGATTTTCAAATCAATACTCAGATAATTTCCAATCATTCATGACATGGGCATAGGATCAAGTAACCCCAAGATAGAGATATTCCAACTATCCGTGGACAAAAATCAAGGCAAGAATTATTCATCATATGCAAATTTTGGCCAAGATATGGAGAGAGTGGTGAAAACTCCATTTTTGATTAGCAAAAATCCACCTTTTTTAAACCAATTCAATTTAACCTCAGCATCAGTGAAACATAATTTGAGAAACAAGATGTCTTCCAATCAAAATAATCAATTCTCAAACTGTGTGACACGAAATGAAAAAAAAGAAATTGGAAATGGGAAATTGTATTTCTTATCCTTTCTCACATGTACATGAGGATATATATAGTACAAGGAAATACAAAGTAGGAAACAATTTTTTCCTATTCTGCACACTTAATTTCCAATATCATGGATTGATTGAATCAATCAATCCACGATTTACACAATCAATCTAATAGAGAGAATCAAACCCTATCTCCAATACTCTTCCTCAAGCTGGCGGCTTGTATATGTCGAGGATGCCTAGCTTGCTTAGCAAATATGTGCGTTGTCTTTGACATAGTGGTTTGGTGAAAATGTCCGCAGGTTCTTTAGCGGTTCCAATTCCTCTCGTTGTGACTATTCCTTCTTGAATTTTATGTTGAGTGAAATGATAGTCAATTTCTATATGCTTTGTTCTTTCATGAAAAATTGGATTCGTAGCAAGTTTGAATGCAGCATTGTTGTTACAAAATAATATGGTTGACCCATCGACTCTTACACCAAGGTCTGAAAGTAAACCTCGTATCCAGACTATTTCACAAACAGTCTTTGTTATGGCTCAATATTAAGATTCGGCTGATGGAAAGGAAACAATTGACCGTTTCTTTGTTTTCCATGAAATCAATGACTTCTCCAATTTAATGCAAAAACCAATAATAGATCTTCAGGTCATTGGACAAGTAGCATAGTCCGTGTCACAATAAACTGTCATTTTCATGTTGTGATCACGAGATCAAAGTATTCCAAGTCATGGGCATCCCTTCAACTATTTGACAACTTTTAGTGTTGCATTCATATGGGATTGTTTCGAACTGTGCCTAAATTGATTGAGAATTTGCACTGCATAGCATATATCGGGTCTAGTCATGGTAAGATAAACTAGTTTTCTAATGAGATGATGATGGATCTTTAAGTAGTGGGTTTTTATTAGATGATGATGAAGATCCCACGTTATATTCAAGGGTTGTCAGCTTAGCGTTTTGCTCAATTGGAATAATAGCTAGCTTACATCCTGACAACCTTAACTCTGATATGATCTCCAATATAAATTTCTGTTGGCTAAGGTAGATTTCCTTATCTGACCAAGCAATCTCAATGCTAAGGAAATACTTGGGAGGTGCCAAATCTTTAATGTGGAAACTATAGTGCAGATATGCTTTAAACTTTTTGATAGCAGATTCATCATTTCCCATAATAAGTATATCATCAACATATATCAATAAATGGATTGATGTTGTAACCTTTGTCCATGTAAATAGGGCATAGTCATGTTTGGAATGTTGAAATCCTGCATCTGTGAGTATAGTGGTAAACTTGGCGTACCATTGCCATGAAGCCTGTTTAAGTCTGTAAATGGATTTACGGAGATGACATACTCGAGACTCCCCTGTCTACGTAAACCCTGTGGAAGATCCATGTAGATTTCTTCGTCAAAGTTGCCATGATGAAAAGCATTGCAAACGTCCATTTGGTGAAGTGGCTAATTGTAGAAGGCAACAATGGCTAGAAAGGAATGAATAGTTCCCTCCTTTGAAACTGGAAAGAAAGTTTCATGGTAATCAAAACCTTCTCATTGTGTGAAGCCCTTAGCTACTAGTCGAGCCTTGTAGTGCTTAATAGAACCATCTGCCCTATACTTGATCTTGTACACCCACTTGCAACCAATTGATTTTCAATGTGGAGGTAATGATACCATCTCAAGTCCGATTCTCTATGAGGGTGTGTAATTCAACGTCCATAGCTTTTTGCCCAGTGGATCATGAGCTGCTTCATCATAAGAAGAAGGTTCCTATTCCTCGGATATGCGACTAATACAACACATGTGCTTTGGTGATAGTCGACTAAATGAGACATAAGAGGAAATAGGATAATGAGTACCTGGAGAATCCAAAGCAGGGAATATATAATCTTTGGTTTATGTGGGGGGATGAATCTAGCAATTGGAGTATCGAGGCTATTCAATGGGAGTCTGTTCATGATCAGACAAAGAGGATCATAAAAAAATCAGTTGTGGAGAGGCTATTGATGAAGTAGGAGAAGAGTTCTCCATGGTTGGCATTTCTGAGTGCTCAATTATGCGGTCCAAATGATGGGCTTGAATTATGCATGACTGGTACAGGAGACATCAAATCCGATGCAATAAGAATGTATTGTGGAGTCAAAGATAAATCCTTTTCAGATAGAAACTGGTGATGATCTGATGTTGAGATAGATTGTTGAGATAAAGATGCCATTTCTTGAAAAGGAAATATATCTTTGTGGAAAAAAACATCTTGGCTCACCAAGAAACGACCCATAGATATCTCTATAACATTGTAACCTTTCTATAGAGAGGGATATCCCATAAAAATGCAGCGAATAGCATGAGGACCCATTTTATCCTGATGGCCCATAGTTGTTACATAGTATAAAAGCCAAAAACCCTAAAGTGATCAATCTCAGATGTTTAACAAAAAGCATTTCAAAAGGAGCTCACCTTCAAGGACTTGAGTTGGCATGCGATTGATTAGATAAGCAGCCATGACCACACAATCTCCCCAAAAGGTTTCAGGAACAGACGCTTGGTACTTAAGATATTGGGCTACTTCTAAGAAATGACGATGTTTGCGCTCGACAATCCCATTTTGTTGGAGGGTGTAGGTGCAAGAGCTTTCATGGAGAATACCATGAGAAGAAAAGAAAACAACACATTCGATAGTGAAAAATTTGTGCCCATTATCCATATGAATACGCTGAATAGATTTTCAAATTGATTTTTTATTAGGGAGAAGAAATTTGACAAATGAGAAAAAGCTTGACTCTTGGATTGCGTGAGAAAGACCCATGTGGCGTGGGTATGATCATCCACAATAGTGAGAAAAAATCCAGCCCCATCGCGATGTGGAATATGATAGGGACCCTAGATATCGATATGAATCAATGAAAAAGCATTAGTAGCTCGAGATGTACCGATAGGAAACGGTGTTCGCAATTGCTTTGCCAAAGGACAAATGGGACATTTGGGATGGGGAAAACAAGCATTGTGACCCAAATGTTGATGGGAAAGAAATTTTTATTATTGGTAGTGGTATTACATGAAAGGCCTTTATTCAAAGAAGTGCAAGGTAAATCAAATATTTTGGAAAACTAGTTCAAAAATACAATCCTTGTGCAACTTACCTAAGCCAATCAGTTTGCCAGTTGAAAGGTCTTGAAAGAAGCAATTTTTAGAATGAAGATGACACGGCAAGAATTGTCCTCACAAACCTTAGAAATAGAGATAAGATTGAATTCGAATTTAGGAATACATAGGACATCTTAAGGATAATAGTGGGACTAAGATAAACCATGCCAATTTTAGTAACATAAGTGACGTTTCCATTTGGAAGACGTATCGACATGGAAGAATGGGATTTTTTGTGAACATAGGAAACAAATTGCTCATTGCAGATTATGTGGTCACTGGCCCTTGAATCAATTATCCATGCATCAACGGAATGGAGTTTGTCGGACAAAAAGAAGTACTTGAGAAGCTTGCATTCTTATCAGAAATGCTTAATGATTTAGAGCCTTCATGATATTCAAGTACTGATAATGAGTAATTGTCTAATTTTCCTTTTAGTCCTTTATGCCAAGACCTCTCTCTCTCTCTTTCCGTTATCACTAGGTTTTCCATGTAATTTTCATCATGTATCAATATTATGGTGTGAACATTTGCAATATTCATAGAAGTCACCTTTATCTTTCAAATGCTGCCCACTCCCCCAGCGTCTGTTCCTGAAACCTTTTGGGGAGATTGTGTGGTCATGGCTGCTTATCTAATCAATCGCATGCCAACTCAAGTCCTTGAAGGTTGAGCTCCTTTTGAAATGCTTTTTGTTAAACATCTGAGATTGATCACTTTAGGGTTTTTGGCTCTTTATACTATGTAACAACTATGGGCCATCAGGATAAAATGGGTCCTCATGCTATTCGCTGCATTTTTTTGGGATATCCCTCTCTATAGAAAGGTTACAATGTTATAGAGATATCTATGGGTCGTTCTTGGTGAGCCAAGATGTTTTTTTCCACAAAGATATATTTCCTTTTCAAGAAATGGCATCTTTATCTCAACAATCTATCTCAACATCAGATCATCACCAGTTTCTATCTGAAAAGGATTTATCTTTGACTCCACAATACATTCTTATTGCATCGGATTTGATGTCTCCTGTACCAGTCATGCATAATTCAAGCCCATCATTTGGACCGCATAATTGAGCACTCAGAAATGCCAACCATGGAGAACTCTTCTCCTACTTCATCAATAGCCTCTCCACAACTGATTTTTTTATGATCCTCTTTGTCTGATCATGAACAGACTCCCATTGAATAGCCTCGATACTCCAATTGCTAGATTCATCCCCCCACATAAACCAAAGATTATATATTCCCTGCTTTGGATTCTCCAGGTACTCATTATCCTATTTCCTCTTATGTCTCATTTAGTCGACTATCACCAAAGCACATGTGTTGTATTAGTCGCATATCCGAGGAATAGGAACCTTTCTTCTTATGATGAAGCAGCTCATGATCCACTGGGCAAAAAGCTATGGACGTTGAATTACACACCCTCATAGAGAATCGGACTTGAGATGTTGTATCATTACCTCCACATTGAAAATCAATTGGTTGCAAGTGGGTGTACAGAATCAAGTATAGGGCAGATGGTTCTATTAAGCACTACAAGGCTCGACTAGTAGCTAAGGGCTTCACACATGAGAAGGTTTTGATTACCATGAAACTTTCTTTCCAGTTTCAAAGGAGGGAACTATTCATTCCTTTCTAGCCATTGTTGCCTTCTACAATTAGCCACTTCACCAAATGGACGTTTGCAATGCTTTTCATCATGGCAACTTTGACGAAGAAATCTACATGGATCTTCCACAGGGTTTACGTAGACAGGGGAGTCTCGAGTATGTCATCTCCGTAAATCCATGTACAGACTTAAACAGGCTTCATGGCAATGGTACGCCAAGTTTACCACTATACTCACAGATGCAGGATTTCAACATTCCAAACATGACTAGATATGCCCTATTTACATGGACAAAGGTTACAACATCAATCCATTTATTGATATATGTTGATGATATACTTATTATGGAAATGATGAATCTGCTATCAAAAAGTTTAAAGCATATCTGCACTATAGTTTCCACATTAAAGATTTGGCACCTCCCAAGTATTTCCTTAGCATTGAGATTGCTTGGTCAGATAAGGAAATCTCCTTAGCCAACAGAAATTTATATTGGAGATCATATCAGAGTTAAGGTTGTCAGGATGTAAGCTAGCTATTATTCCAATTGAGCAAAACGCTAAGCTGACAACCCTTGAATATAACGTGGGATCTTCATCATCATCTAATAAAAACCCACTACTTAAAGATCCATCATCATCTCATTAGAAAACTAGTTTATCTTACCATGACTAGACCCGATATATGCTATGCAGTGCAAATTCTCAATCAATTTAGGCACAGTTCGAAACAATCCCATATGAATGCAACACTAAAAGTTGTCAAATAGTTGAAGGGATGCCCATGACTTGGAATACTTTGATCTCGTGATCACAACATGAAAATGACAGTTTTATGTGACACGGACTATGCTACTTGTCCAATGACCTGAAGATCTATTATTGGTTTTTGCATTAATTGGAGAAGTCATTGTTTCATGGAAAACAAAGAAACGGTCAATTGTTTCCTTTCCATCAGCCGAATCTTAATATTGAGCCATAACAAAGACTGTTTGTGAAATAGTCTGGATACGAGGTTTACTTTCAGACCTTGGTGTAAGAGTCGATGGGTCAACCATATTATTTTGTAACAACAATGCTGCA
The DNA here is from genome assembly GCA_019149425.1 of Psidium friedrichsthalianum. Classification (NCBI taxonomy): domain Eukaryota; kingdom Viridiplantae; phylum Streptophyta; class Magnoliopsida; order Myrtales; family Myrtaceae; genus Psidium; species Psidium friedrichsthalianum. The sequence continues at coordinate 16,757 of JAGVVM010007081.1, forward strand.
TTCAAACTTGCTACGAATCCAATTTTTCATGAAAGAACAAAGCATATAGAAATTGACTATCATTTCACTCAACATAAAATTCAAGAAGGAATAGTCACAACGAAGGAATTGGAACCGCTAAAGAACCTGCGGACATTTCACCAAACCACTATGTCAAAGACAACGCACATATTTGCTAAGCAAGCTAGGCATCCTCGACATATACAAGCCGCCAGCTTGAGGAAGAGTATTGGAGATAGGGTTTGATTCTCTCTATTAGATTGATTGTGTAAATCGTGGATTGATTGATTCAATCAATCCATGATATTGGAAATTAAGTGTGGCAGAATAGGAAAAAATTGTTTCCTACTTTGTATTTCCTTGTACTATATATATCCTCATGTACATGTGAGAAAGGATAAGAAATACAATTTCCCATTTCCAATTTCTTTTTTTCATTTCGTGTCACACAGTTTGAGAATTGATTATTTTGATTGGAAGACATCTTGTTTCTCAAATTATGTTTCACTGATGCTGAGGTTAAATTGAATTGGTTTAAAAAAGGTGGATTTTTGCTAATCAAAATGGAGTTTTCACACTCTCTCCATATCTTGGCCAAAATTTGCATATGATGAATAATTCTTGCCTTGATTTTTGTCCACAGATAGTTGGAATATCTCTATCTTGGGGTTACTTGATCCTATGCCCATGTCATGAATGATTGGAAATTATCTGAGTATTGATTTGAAAATCAGAACATTTTGGTGGATAAAATTCTGAAATTTGCAGTTTATCTCCTTTTTGGCTAAATTTGATATGTCCATGGATGAGCATTGCTTTGAATTTCATCACATGATTGGCTGAGTTACCTTAGCTTGCAATTTTCTGATGTTATTTTTGTGTCATCGATGAGGTTTATTAAATTAAACTTTATCTAACCTTTGAGAATATTTGAATTGGATAATATCGAACTGTTACAGATAATCCATTGCTTTGAATAATTATCTCTTACATGTGAGTTGGTTGGATTACTCATCTGATTAGATATCATATCTTATCTCTTGAATTTTCTTGAGTTTATTTGATAAGAAGATAAGATTGGAATCCAATTAGGTAATTATCTGAAATTTTGAGAATTATTAGAAATTAATTTGCAAATCCTAAAGATAATTTTTCTCAAAAATTAATTCGAACTTTGGATGACGAAGGGTGGTCACCACTCTTACAATCTTGGCCACCCTTGAAATTCTCGAAGATTTAAATAAGATGGTCCATCCTTGCTTTTATTTTGGTCTTTTGTTTGATTATTCATTTATTATATAGTTTGCACAATTATGAAGAATCATGCTCATGATACATGCACCCCAATGTGTCGTGTCCTTTCGGAATATATACATTGAAGCATTCAATTTGAATTCTATTTTGAAATAAGAGCATGCCCCGTATATATGGGAATTATACATCTAGTTCTCTATTTCAAGAGGTGGATTGACAATTCTAAATAAAATTTCATGGTTTGTCCTATGTACATAGGAGTGACAGTTTTCTATTTAATTCGTTTTTCCAGCCTTAATGTAAGGGCATTTTACGAATTAAATCAGAATTTTCGGATTTAAGGTGTATTATGGGCAATATTGTTCACTTTTGTTCAAATTTTGTGTCCTTCCTTTGTTAAATAAATCCCTAAAAAATACAAAAAGATGGCGCCTTCCTCTTAAGGTAAAATCACATTTTCATGCTTTCTCATATCAAAAATAACATTTAATATAAGTTGGGGTTTTGAGAAATCAATTTCTTAAATTTTAATGAATGTTGTTTCACTTTTAGGGTAGATTTCAATTCTATCTTTTCATAAATCCGAAAATGCATAAAAATACCAAAAATATCATTAGCATGTAGTTTTAATAGCATGCTTGCCATGTCATATTTTTATCCATCATTATATTGCATATCATCACCTTGCATGTGTAATTTTGCATATACTATAGTCTTCGCATGTTTAGTTTAGTCCATTGCATCTCATATGTCATTTGGTTGCATTAGTATTTCACCTAATAAAAAAAAAATCCAAAAAAATCATCAAATTGAAGATTTATCATGAAAATTGTACTAAAGAGCATTAACTGAAAATGGTCCTTCTGCCATTTTATTTAGGTTTCTAATTAACCAACCGATAATGATTAACGGCGGCTCTTGTCAATATTTGGTCCTTGTGGTTGCTAGATCTTTAATAAATCACTAAGAAAGACTACTTATATTGAAAACAATCACTGGACAAAAATTTCAAGGATAGTGTGGTGGCATCCCGAAGAAAGCATGTCTTCATTCAAAAGTGTATCAAATGCAATAATTTGGAGGCTATATACGCAAGGACTGATATTTAATTAAGTGATTCATCTTTTTATTTTATTCCCTATAATTGCGTTCAAAGTTATAAATGACCATAGAGAAATTGTGTATGTTGCAGTATAAGTATGCAAGTTTAGTGAAGGTGGACCAACGAATGAAGCTACTATAGAGGGTTGCGCAAATCGGGCACCTTGGAGCTTCTTATGTCAATGGGCTCCTTCTCCTCGACGAGAGTGGCAAGTTATTGAAGGAAGGAATTATGCTATTGAGACAAGTCTATGTGACCTAGCAAGTGGTGGAATGCAGCAAGAAGTATCTTGACATGGTGCATAACATGTGGTGGAACAATGCAATAATCTTTACATATGACCCTGCTCACTGTGACTGTAGGATGCAAAGCAAGCATTGCAAGAGGAGAGGATGGGTGGCAACATCGATCATTACAACAACAATGAATGCAGACAATGCAATTGTCGAGCGGAGACTGAGATCTTTTACAAGTATTGTAGAAGCCCGTGATCATGAGCGG
>JAGVVM010007082.1:0-16993 GCA_019149425.1 Psidium friedrichsthalianum
AGAGAGGCTTGCGGGGATTTTCTGCTGTCAGTAGTTTACTGTGAAGAAGGAGACCGTTCTTTCGATTTTGATTTGGGAGTCCACCTGGAAACATCAATCTTGTATGTTTACAGGGTCACAAATTGCTAAGCCTAGTTGTGGTTATGAGCAATCATGTTAATATCGCAAATTTTAATATTGGGATCCTAATGTAAACTACATGTGCATGAGATGTCCAAGGGTAGTGAGTTGTGATGATTGCTTGACGTTCTTGCAAGTTTAGGGCATGGACGTTGGCTGCATGCATTGAAGTCATCATTATTGCAGGATGTAGTCCTTGTTGCCTCCCCGCAGAATAGTGCGGCCACCAAAGAAAGGCTCTGCTGTCCAGAGACCCCGTACCCGCACCTTAACGACTGTTCACGATGCTATGGCTGGAGGATGTGGTGTATCCGGCCGAGATTGTTGGAAAACGTGTTAGATAGTACCGCCTTGATGGATCGAAAATAATGAAGGTTGTTCCACAAATCTCTGCGAAGGGAAATGCAACTGCAAGAATACACTTTTCATAGTTTATTAGAGACTTGAATCTGCTCTAACTTATGGCTGTTTCATGGTTTGTCCAGATATTCTTGATCCCAAGGAGCGCAACAACACCGAGAACAAATATGAGACTTTTGGAGAGTTTACAGGAAACTTACGGAAAGGATGTAGTGTTTGAATATCCGATTGCAGAGGCTTGAAGATCTTACCTTTGTGGAACTGATGTTTTTTGGAGAGTTTAGTTTTGCATTGAATAGGAAGTCATTTGAAATTTTGACTGCTTAATATTTGATTCTGTATCCTACATTGGGGAAATGAAGTTTGGGTTTGTACTTTCCATAAGATTACTTTCTCCTCGAGGTTGCTTCTCAAAATATGGAAGTTCTCTTATCATAATCTAGTTCTCCTAAAGAAGAATAATAATATGATGTCGACTAATGTTTCTGATTGGATTAATAGCTTAATGAAGCAGCTTCTCGAAATTTAGCTATCTTTCGTAATCTTGTTAAAAAAATTTTCCTTGACTTTTAAGTCTCCATTTCAAGCTGAACTCGCCTTCAGCCAGGCCCAAGAACAGAGGGATTGGTATCTTAAACAACAGTGAGGGTTCAAGCAGGGCTGCGCCTGCAATGTATCCAATTCTTAATTCCTCAGACAGAGCCCTGCAATCTCTGAATCGCCCACGGATTATACCAGTGTGTATATTTGAGTAGAGTCTTATATTCCGAGCGAATTTGCAGAAAATGTTAAATCAAAGAGTGTTTGTTGTGTCTATGAGCTACCAGTTCGTGGTACTCCATACTGAACTGATTGAATGGATCGATCGAGTGGGTTTCCAAATGAAGATTTGGTCTAATTCATCAGACTTTTAGAGTGATTGGAATCAAGATATGAACCAACTAAAAGGTGGTTGAATTGAACCTGGCCATTATTCCATCAGATCGGCTGTAACCATCTTACATAAAATACAACGTAGAAGACAAAAGATTTTCTCAACAAATCTAAATCATATCACCGATCACGCTTTCAAGAAAACTTTGAAAGGATATAGAACTGCCTACATTCCTCTTCAATCTTTATTCGTCCACGCCACAATGCGAAATTGAACTATCCTTGTAAATATTGCGGCCAGATACAAAAACCTTAAACAGAGTAGTACACTTCCACGACTAGATGGAGCTATGTAAGGCAAAGGATAGTGGTTATTGAAATTTGCTCTAGAATTTTGACCTGTGGAGGTTGCAGCAAGAGCTTCTCTTTTGCCTGAGATCAAGAGAATCTACACTTACCATTAAGAACTATGTTATAATTCTCCATAAGACTCGCTTGATCTCGAGGTTCATGCATGTACATGCAAGATCAGATAAAAAAACATCGATATACATACACAAGGAGACTGACGACGGAGGGCACAACAAAATCTTTTGTCATACACTTGATTTAGATCTGAGATTTCGTGCCGTTTTCCAACTCACAAGACTTAAGAAACCTGTTGTTGACTCCTGCTCTATACACCTGCAACTCTGTCAAAGATGTCACGTGAATTTCCACGTTTGCAGGTACAAATAAAACATCGCCTTCAGCAACTGCATCTTGCTCCACGCACCCCCCATTTATTGTTGCCGTTCCATTGGTCACAAGAAAAATGGAAGGGCCCAAAACTGCACAAAAGACGGTTGATGTGCCCTTGGGTAAAACACAGCAGTCAACCTCAAATTCATCAAACGGGGGAATGTATCTCGTTATGTATGGATTCAGAGGTTCTCCTTTCAAGATGTCGGGAAAGCCCTGTGGAAACAAATATCATTTCCAGGTTAACCTTGGTAAGACAGAACATCCATCATCCTTTGACCAGAAAAGCATCTCATGGGTACTATTGGGACATCCCTAAGAGTACGTTGTTCATGCAGTACTAATTGCAGATTAAAAGACTTTTGATCCCTTTTTTGTGAATTAAGGGCAGAGCAAAGTTCATCCTGCAGACATGTTTAAAACTTTGGAAAGAAGAAAATAATAAAACTGATGTCTTATCTATTAACACCCATGCATTAAGCACAATAAGCAGGAGCATATCATTGGCAAATAGGATAGAAAGAACTCGGCACCTGCTTGTAAGTGAGCATGGAGCAAAGTGTCTGGATATCCCTGCTCTTAGGAGTGAGGCCGGCTCGCACAACATTGTCAGATGTTGCCATGCACTCAATACACTCGCCAGATACATATGCATGGGGTTCATTTGCCCCAAGATACAACGCCTCGCCTGGATCAAGCCTCACATAGTTAAAAAAGAACGCTGAAATAACCCCCACATCAGCTGGATATTGCTTTTCTAGCCGCAGCACCAGCTGTTCCTTATCTGTCAATGGTCTCACCTGATGTAAAGTAAAGTAAATCCAGAACAATCAACAATTAATACCTATGGGAACTTCGAAAACTAGGAGAAGAGGAGCGTGAAAAATGAGAGAAGTTGCAGCATCCAGTAGAAGCCAAACAACTTCTGCCATGAAGCCAGTTTCCATATGAGTCATATTATCAGGGTCATGTTGTTTTGGGAACCTGGTGTCGAGCATTCTGCAACTAGAAAAGGAAGTACAATACACTCAATTCTTAGAAGGCACTGTTGATGGTCTCCAATAGCCGAAAGGTAAGATCATGGTTTGAAATTGCTGACTGAAACCCACGATACTAGATCTCAAAAGAAAAGGACATTTAGCCACTTCACTGCCAAAAAAGAACGTAAGTGCTCCTACTCTTTACCAGATTTCCAAACTATCTAATTGATGTGACTACTGTTTTGCAACTAAATAATTACTTCATCAAAAAAGCGGAAGAATTGTCATTTGAGGAACAGAATATACAGAACTTCTGGAAGTACCTGACTCTCCAACTCCAAACGACTTTTTATATGGGAAACGGCTAAAGCAACTACATCTGCACTAGCTGACATGAGTTTGGTAAAAATCGATTGCAGAAGAGACTTGGCTTTCTCCTCTTCTTGGTCACCCAGTCTTATAAATATTTCCGCTTCTCTACTGCCAACTAATTCCACGATCTCTGGAACATCACACAGCACTTGTTTAAGTTCCTGCACAGAACATTGCAGGTTACTCATGCGAATAAAAGGGGAACTCTATCCGACCAATGCTCAACATGCTTCAGCTCGCTCAAAAACCTCCAATATAGAATAATACCACAACAGATACCAAAGCGTATTAATGCTCCCAATAAGAGAAACATGTATATCTAGTACGCATTACTAGGTCGAGCAATCGTCCTCTTTCATTTACTTGTTCTGCTGGTCCAAAGGCATGCTTAAAAAATGAACGAAACTATTCACTTATCTACTATAAGCTCCGGCAAGTTTCGCCCAAACTTGATTAAATCTTCCAGGATCTGCACTGTCAAATTATCTTCTTATATTCTAACTAATCTCAGCAAAACCAGCATACAAATATGTCCTGTTTTCTTTTACTGCATCAAGAAGAGGTAGGAGGGGAGCAAAGGGCATCAGACAACATGTCCAACAGAGATTTTTCAGGATGATCTACCTAAAGGGAAAAATCAATACAAAACCTATTTTTGATTCTCTTGGCCAAGATCCAATTTCCCCCAAAAAGATACTGTATCGCTCAAACATAATTCAAATTCACTGCTAGGCCACATTTATCTGGCCTCCCTCAGACTTTGATGGAGCTCGTCTAGGGCATGTTAATACGATGTATAGCGGCACATATAGAATGTGTGATGATATGGAATATGAGCCATCAATTCAGCTATCCAAGAAGATGGACAACATTTCAGAAGAAGGAAATGAAAATGACAGTACTCAAATGTTTACCAAGAAGCCTGTCGTCAACAAAAGGAATTGCAACAAACACGTGACCTACATCGTCCAAGCAAAACCAAGACAAAATATTATAGAACGCAAAACCCTGACGTGAGGATACCTCAATGCTAATGAACCACATGAATTCGTCTCAATGATCGGAGAAAAACAAAAATCCAAGACTCTGGTATAACGCTACCTCCATGCTAATGAATCCACAGATGGCTCGAACTTGGTTATTGCCAAAGCCATCTCGGGCTTGTGATTAGCATCCTTGTAAACATTCGGATGTGCCTTGTGCAAAGCCCTCGCCAATTCCTTATCTGGGTGAGCCTGAATGGATAATGGTTTTGCGATTGAAAGCACCTAATACACGCCCAGAAGCAGCAAATATCAATGGAGGTCAAAACAACTGAATGTTCACTTTGATGGACTCGAGCAATTGCAAGTCCAATCACATTTCGACGCAAAGAAGACCAGACCAACCAGAAGAACAATATAAACTGCAGTTCGATCTCAGGATCTCCAACCATTAAAACTAAAATTCTGCCAAAAGAGGACAGAGAGAGGAAAAAAAAAAAAGTGCCCACCATCACACGTGTCTAAATCTTCATGAGAAGCGGCTGAGAGGCTAAGAACCAATCACACGTAATCGCCGACACCCCCACAAAAGTGAAAAGTACACAATTGATCCTTCCTAAACTCTCAAGAGCAAAGCCCAAGTGACCAAAACCTACCTTGAACAAGAAAGGGAGATCGCAGCCCCACTCGGCCACGACCTTATCACCAAGAACATCGGGATTGCACGAAATCCAATCCTTCAAAGTGACGTCCTGAGAAGTTTTCGAACCCCCATTGTCACAACCGGTCGGCAACAGGAAGGAAGGTCCGGACTCGTGGGTGGCCCATCCAGAACTCGGCGTACGGCCTCTCGACGTCGGCTTCGGAGCCCGAATTGAGCGCGAACAGCTTGCGACCTGCGATTCCTCCCCTCTGCGACCCCAATTGTAGTTCTGGACGGAGCATCGGAGCCGCTTCAGTTTCGGGGACTGGGACTCCATCTGTCACTGCTTCTCCCTCGTGAGTAAGGAGAATGGGGACGTACCAAAGACGCAAAAAAAAAAAAAACAAACAAAACAGACAAGAAGAAACGAGAGGGGCACAGAGAGAGAGAGAGAGAGAGAGAGAGAGAGAGAGAGAGAGATGGCAAAGTTATGAATGCGAGGAGGAGGGGAAGTGGGGAGACGGGTATATAAGAATGTGAGGCATGGCATGGGGAATGGCTTTTCGCTTTTCGAAGCGTTTAAAATAGTGCAGGCCAGGCCAAAGAGAGGGAAATTGCGTGCGCAGAGCGGAAGAAGACACAGAGAGAGAGAGAGGGGGGGGGCGGCGCGACGCGATCATCGACCGGGAGTGGAGTGGAGAGTGGGGAGATGCTTGGGCGAAAAGCGAGATGGACGGGGCCGCCATCGATGTCATCGGTGTTCTCCGAATCGGATTCGCATCTCCTTTTTCTTCCTTGCTCCACGTGTTGGGCCCCATGTCCCAACCCCGGATGAGGTTGATGGATCATCTTTCCCTCACATTTTGAAAATGGACGACGGTTTTCTCTTTTTGTATTTAAATTGAGAGTCGAGTGAGGAAATTATAAATTTCGGTATTAACCTCCCTCCAAAAAAAAAAAAAAAAAGAAAAACAAACTTTTCAAGATTAGTTTATTTTCCGGCATAAAATCTTGATTAATATCATGAAAAAATCTCAAACGGATACATTCGTGATAAATTTACCTAAAACTATTTTTTGACCACAAAAGAAATCCTAAATTGGTGCATCTTTGACAAATTTATCCCAAACTGATACATCTGTGACGAATTTGTCCTCCGTTATTTTCGTTAAATTTTATCGTCAAATGTTGAATTGAATGACACGTGGCAGTTGTGGGATGTACAACGTTTAGCATTTTTACCCTATATTTGTTACATGTTATCAATTTGAGATTTTTTTATTGGTATAATCTAATTTAACGAAATTAATGAAGGGTAAATTCATTATAGGTGTACTAGCTTGGAGTTTTTTATGGTCAAAATAATTCGTTTGAGGTAATTTATTATAGATGTACCGGTTTGAGGCTTTTGCTTGTCAAAAAAATAATTTATGATAAATTTATAACATGCGTATCGGTTTGAAGTTTTTTGTGATCAAAAAAAGTAATTTAGGGTAAATTTGTCGCAGATGTACTAGTTTGAATTTTTCTTGATATTAACCCTAAAATCTTTACGCATCAAATCATTTTTTTAGGCATATATATATATATGGTGGTAAGGAGTACATAAAGTTCCAAACTTTAAATGCCCTATGATGATGATGCTGTTAATAAGATCAGGATGGAGCCTTGACCAACTTTCACCATCAAAAATCTCTATCGAAATGCATTAGTTTTGCGTTAGAAGACTGCCTTTTTAGGTGCACTAGTGAGTTAACGGGGTGGGTCAAAACCAGTTTCGATTGCAAATTAATTAGCTTTGCCCATCGATTCTCTCTTCGGCCTGTCGATACCCCGAGCACCTGGTTGACGAGTCATTATCAAACTCGAGCGCATAATCCCACACGCTTCTAAGCGTGTTTGAGTAGATTTTTACTTTTTACTGTTTGTTCAGTCCGGATTTTATCCTTTTAACCGAAATGCTCGAACCAGTTACACGACATATAAATTATAACAGGTAAATTCATCCACCATCAAATTTCTACATGTCTTCTCGCTCTACTTAATGTTAAAACAAATGGGTATATAAATAAACTAAATTGTTCATTATATGAGGTGGCGCTCTAATCAAAGGAAGAGGATTTGGATAAGAAGTGCGTGCTGCATTTTCAGACTAACATTATCAATTTCGTGAGCCAAAAAAAAATAAAAATAAAAAAATAAAAAAAACGAAGGGAATTCGAGAAGATTAACGTCGTCCTATCTGTCGTTGCATGGAAAAAATCGACCCACGCTTCGATTTTCCCGATCGATCATCCGAACACAACTTGTTTGCACTTTATTGCCCTGAAAGTTTCAAAAAAAAAAAAGACTTGCATTCTTGCACTTAGAATGTGGATATACACCGTAAACTCGAGATTACATCTAGCGTCAATCAATTGATGCGGTACTTTCATTGCAAAGATTATCATTTTCTCCCAATATATGTTTGTCCATGAAAAACCGTAGTTTTTATTTACCATCGCGGGAATTAGGGGGTGCAATTGAGCCAATATAGTGAACAGGGACAATCTCAAACTCGACCGTATCAAGAGTTTGCTTGAGTATGAAAAGCTCGAATTGAATAGAAATTTTGAATACTAGAACCTAACTCGATTGTAATATAATTTGAAATTGGCTCGAGTTTTGGGTCGTAAGAACTTCAGTGTTTTTTCTTATATTCTTAAATAAATGAGTATATAACGCAATTTTTAAGATTTTGACGTTGACTTGCACAACTCTAAGTATTTTGCATAAACCAATGAAAGTCTCAATTACGCTCGCGAGTGATACCGAAGGATTTGAGCTTAACTCGACAAAGATACTGAGTAAGCTTGAGAGTGAACTCGGAGTAAGCATGAAACTAACATCACCAACCGTCCCTTTCTTTTTTTTCCCTCGGCGTCACGATTCACGCCGTGAGGCGTCGGTGGAGAGGGGGTGGTTATGAATAATTAAAAATAGGAATCAGAATAAGGAATATTGAACACGGAAAAAGGAAAAAAGGAAAAAAAGAATGCGTCATTTTCAAAACTTTTGTAATATAATTTGAAATTGGCTCGAGCTTTTGGGGCATAAGAACTCCAACATTTTTTTTTTCTTATATTCTTAAATGAGTGAGTATGCAACAGAATTTTAAAGATTTCGAGTCAACAACTCCAAGTATTTTGCATAAAACCAACGAAAGCTCAATTACACTCGCGAGTAAAACCAAAGGGTTCGAGGTTAACGACAAACAAAGTAAGCAAGCATGAAACTGAACTCGAAGTAACTTGACTTGATATTGAGTGGAAAACCACCGTGGCCACCAACCTTTTGTTTTTTTCCCTCAGCGTTACGATTCACGCCACCTTTTGTTTTTTTTCCTTGGTGTCGCGATTCATGCCACCTTTTTAAAAATAGTTAAAAATAGGAATTAGAATAAGGAATATTGGACACGGAAAAGCAAAAAAGAAAAATGAATGCGTCATTTTCAAACCCCCCCTTTTTTTTTTATGCCGCAAATTTTTAATTGTGCACGAAAGAAGAAGAATCTTTCGATTAGAAGAGGGCAATAATGGAAAGGGTCATATTCATGCACGTGCATTTGCTTTATGTTTATTTTTTTTTCCGTCGAAGCACGTGCATTTGCGGTGCAAAGCTTTGATGTACACTTTTCTTGATTTTTGTGTGATCGGATCATGATTTTGAACTTTTTCTCGAACTTATTTGTCTGTATTAAAAATGTTGTTACTTGTTAGGGGTGATATCAACTTCTTTCAATGTTTTTTTCTCCTTCTTTTGGTATCGTCAATTAGCATAACTTTTTTTTTCTTATTCAAATTATCCGCGCGCTATCGAGCTTGCGCAGCATAACTTTTATTTCGCGTCTCGTTAAATCAAAAATAAACTTTATATTGACGAGGGAAAAATCATTATCACAATTCGAGTTAGCGGAATTTCATGTTTCTTATGTATAAACTTTCACCTTGAATCTTCAACTTTTAATTGTCTAATGTACAACTATTAAAAAAAGAAAAATGTAACATAAAGTTGCTTAAAGTACGAATTTTATCCAAAAAAAGAATTCAAAATTTCATAACGAAGCATAACTCTTGGTCGAGGTGGACTATGAGGCCTCCATTCCAAAAGCTTATTCAGAGTCCGTCGCTCGGGGGCATTCAGGTTGTTTTTTTTGCCTAAGAAACTCACTTTTTGACATGTTCTAGGCCACTTTTTTTTTAAAAAAAATTCACATAACACACACGTAAATATAGTTATTGCCATAGTTAAGTTTTGCCACTTCAGAATAAAAAAATGGCGACTATTTTTCGAATATTATTTGATTACCAACATCAATATTAAAATACTAATGTCCCGATCCGAAACCTAAATATCCTGCCCGAATACAAATTGAGTTAAGGCCGATCTGGACTTTCAGGTTTTCTATTTTTTATTTGCACCCTGAACTAGATGTGCACCTGACACTTTGCATAGTCCTTATTTTACTGAAAGCAGGAAGTATCCAAAGTGATCCAATGGAATTAAAGAAAGGTAGAGTGTAGGGTGCAGTTGAAAATCAATTGTTCGACTTTTAATAGTGGAAATTAGATCTCGTAAGGTATTTCTATCACTCGTCTGGACGACATTGAAGACGTAACCCTAGTTTTCGAGTAAAATATAAGGTATAGGGCGAGTAAAATATAGGGGCATAGGAATGATAAGGTATCTGTCTCCTTGCAAGGAAGAGGGTCTTTTTTTTTTTTTGGCTAATGAGATGAGTGAGAGACTTCAATCGAGGAGATAATATATCAACAATTAATCAAACGACAGATCGTCTCGCTTATCAAGTATTGTAGCTTCATTTCTAAAAGAAAATATGGAACTTTAACGCTAGAAGTCTCGACCAAATAAAAAAATACCAGAAGTTGGTAAGAAACACTTTATGAATGTATTGAACTAAATATAGGCAAATTACCAATGCAAGTCATTCCGAAGGTTCGCTAGAGTTAATTAAGCGCAAACTATCGATTTGTGACTAACGCGAAGTGCTTCACTTCGAATAAAGCCCGTGAAAGTCTCTGACGAGCACGGGGCCGATATTTTGTCCAAATGGTCGCGGCACCTATAGTTTCCTAGCAAGAATGTCCAAATTTAAGGAATAACCAAAGGAATATGATTGGCCCGTGAAAGGCATAATTGCATTACTTTTCTTCAACTACCATCAAATAACTCTTAATTTTATGTACAGTAAAGTAGAAAATGTTCATACCTATCCCACGTGCATAAGCACATGGAATCTATTCCAAATCAATGTCCCACCAATACTATATAGTAGTTAAGTATATTGCCCCGCCATATGGAGAATAACATATTAGAATAGACATCAATCGTTTATAGAGAATCAAAGGTGACCCACTTTGATATCTTTTGTTTAGCGCTTAATGACACCTATAAGCGGCACATGCCAATTGTGTGCTATTCTAACATTTAAAATCCAAATCATACTTTATTCAAGTGCATATCTAATAAATTTTCCTCGAGGTACAGCGGGAAGCGTCCTTTTCTAATTTGTGCGCGAGGGGATCGTTTAAAATTTATCACATGTATACCAATTTGGAGTTTTTCATTATATTAACCCTAAAATATTTTATGGCCCATTTATTAGTAACTTCATATAGTGCCAATGGTGCTATTAATGAAAGAATCTCCGACAATTGAAAGGTTGCTAAATTAATTTTGAATTGTTTGAAGTACTGCCTGACCTTTGTTTTCTCCACATACCAATAAAAGAGGTTTTTTTTTTGTTTGATAATAAAAGAGCAAATCAACATGGTATACTCTGGAGAGACTCGCCCGTTCTACAAAGACGGATCTATTGTAGTATCGAAGCACAAACGATGGTCGATCATCAAGTCTCAGATCAACATCAGTGACGAGCACAATGCCGAGAAATCTCTTTCGCAAATTAAGGAAAGGTAAATTTGTCAAAAATGTATCAATTTGGAGTTTTTTATGGTAAAAATAATTCGTTTGAGGTAAGTTTATCATAAATGTATCGGTTTGAGGTTTTTGGTTGTTAAAAAAAATAATTTATGGTAAATTTATCACAAGTGTACCAGTTTAAAGTTTTTTTTGTGATAAAAAAATAATTTGGGGTAAATTTATCATAGATATATCAATTTGGAGTTTTTCGTGATATTAACCCTAAAATATTTTGGTATCAAATCGTTTTCAGGCATATATATGGTAGTAAGGAGTACATAAATTTTCAAACTTTAAATGTCATATGATGATGCCCTGTTAATAAGATCAGGATGGAGCTTTGACCAACTGTCACCATCAAAACCGGTTTCGATTGCAAATTAGCTTGCCCATCGATTCTCTTCGACCTTTCGATACCCCGGGCACATGGTAACCCACGCGAAAGGGGGACCCACCCGGTTGACGAGTGACCATCGAAACTCAAGCGCATAAACTTACACGCTTCCACGCGTGTTTTATCCTTTTAATCGGAAACCCTTGAAATAGTTCACGACATATAAATTTTAGGATTATTATCACGAAAAACCCTAAATTAATACACTTATAATAAATTACCTAAAATTATTTTTTTATCATAAAAAATCCCAAACTGGTACACCTGTAACACATTTATCCCAAATTATTTTTTGACCACCAAAAACTCCAAACTGGTACATCTGTGATAAATTTATCATAAACTAATTTTTTTATCATAAAAAATCCCCCAAAACTATTATGTCTGTGATAAATTTACCATTCGTTAAATTAGATTAAGACCACGAAAAATCTCAAATTGGCACACCCATGAATTGTCACGTGCTATCTAACTCAGTAATTTGACGTTAATTTAACGAAAACTAACGGATGGTAAATTTATCACAAATATATTAGTTTTGGGGTAAATTTGTCATAAGTGTACCAATTTAAGATTTTTTGTAGTAAAAAAATAGCTTGAGGTAAATTTATTATAGATGTATCAATTTGAAATTTTTCGTGGTATTAATCCTTTTTAATACAAAACAAGAGGTTCGAGAAAAAGTCAAAATCATGATCCGATGACCCCAAAATCAAGAAAAGTGTACATCAAAGCTTTGCACCCCTAAGCAAATGCACATGCTTCGATCAAACTAAATAAAGCAAATGCACGTGCATGACTTTGACCCTTTTCCATTATTGCCCTCTTCTAATCGAAAGATTCCTCTTCTTTCATGCACAATAAAAAATTTACAAAAAAAAAAAAGTTTGAAAATGATGCATTCTTTTTTCTTCCTTTTTTTTCGCTTTTTCCGTGTCCAATATTCCTTTATTCTAATTCCTATTTTTAGCCATATTTAAAAGGTGGCATGAATCGTGACTTGGAGGGAAAAAACAAAAGGTGGTGTGAATTGTGATGCCGAAGGAAAAAAAAAAAGGTTGGGTGATGGTGGTTTTCCACTCGGTATCAAGTCAAGTTACTCCGAGTTTAGTTTCATGCTTAGTATCTTTATTCAGTTAAGCTTGAACCCTTCGGTATTACTCTCGAGCATAATTGAGCTTTCGTTGGTTTCATGCATCTCGAATTTCCTTTTTTTTTTTTGGCTCACCAAATTGATAATGTTATTCTGAAAATATACAGCACGTACTTCTTATCCAAACCAAAAACAGAATTTGTGTTCGTCTCTTTTAAATATTGGAGGGAGAGCTACAATGTGGTGCACCCCATGCTCATGTGCTCCAATTCTCTTCCCTTGATTGGACCGCCACCACATATAATGAAGAATTTAGTTTCTTTATTTTCTTTTTTGGAACAAAGTGCATTCTGAAAATGGAAAGAATTCATAATCGGTAAAGGTCATTTGAAACACCCTTTTGTGTTTAAGATTAAGTAAAAGCGAGAAGGCATGTCGAAATTTGAAGGTTATATAAGTTTCAAAGAAATGATGAAAATACGGTGGATGAATTTACATGTTAAAATTTAGGGTTAATACCACGAAAAACCCTAAATTGGTACACCTGTGATAAATTTACCCTAAACTATTTTTTTATGACGAAAAATTCCAAACTGGTACACCTATGACAAATTTACCCCAAACTATTTTTTTGCCATAAAAAACCTTAAACTGGTACATTTGTGATAAATTTACCTAAAGCTAATTTTTTTTGCCCACGAAAACCCCAAATTATTACACCTATGACAAATTTTCCCTTTGTTAAATTGGATTAGTACCATGAAAATCATAAATTGATATTCCTATGATAAACATAGGGTAAAAATCCCAAATCGGTATACTCGTGGAGTGCCACATGCCATCCAATTGAGCAATTTGATGTTAAATTTAACGAAAACTAATGGAAGGTAAATTTGTTATAAATATATCAGTTTGAGGTAAATTTATCACAAGTGTACTAGTTTTTTTATTTTTTTAGGTCAAAAAAATAATTTGGGTTAACTTTGTCACGAGTGTACCGATTTGGGATTTTTCGTGGTATTAACCCTATTAAAAATGTTGTTAGGGGTGATATCAACTTCTATGTTTTTTTCTCCATTTTTTCTTTCTTTAACGGGTATTGTCAATTAGAACAACTTATATTTGGCACCTCATTAAATCAAATAATGAACTTTATAGATGAGAAAAAAAATTATCACTACTTGGGTTGGCGGAATTTCATGTTTCTTATGCATAAACTTTCACCCTGAATATTCAACGTTTAATTATCGAATGTATAGCTATAAAAAAAATGTAACATAAAGTTTCTTGAAGTGCGAATTTTATAACAAAGCATAGCTTTCGGTCGAGGTGGAATTATGAGGCCTACAATTCGAAAAGCTTATTTAGAGTCCGTCGCTCCGGGGCATTGAGGCTTTCTTGTCGCCTACGAAACTCACTTTTTCAAATGTTCTAGGCCACCTTTTTTTTTATAAAGAAAATTCACATAACACACACACACATATATATATAAATTTTTTGTTATTGCCATGGTTAAGTTTGCTATTTCAGAATGAAAAATATATCAATATTAAAATACTAATGTTTGCTATTCGGTCATTCTTCTGTCCCAGTCCCAAACCTAAACATAAGGCCCTGCCCGAATAGAAATTGAGTTAAGGCTGATCGGACTTTCGGACTTTCTATTTTTTATTTGCACTCCCCAAATTAGATATGCATGACACTCCGCATAGTCCTTATTTTACTGAAAGTAGGGAGCATCCAAAGCAATCGAACTGAGTTAAAGAAAGCTAGAGTGTAGAGTGAAGTCGAAAGTCAATTGATTGATCGTTAGTAGTGGAAATTAGCCCTCGTAAGGTATTTCTATCACTCGTCTAGACGACATTGAAGATATAACCCTAGTTCTCGGGTAGAATATAGGGTATATGGATGATAAGGCATCTGTTTCCTTGCAAGGAAGAGGTTTTTTCGCTAATGGGATGAGTAAGAGAGCTGCTTTTGTTCGAGGAGATAATATATCAACAATTATAAAACGACAGATAATCTCGCTCATCAAGTGTTATAGCTTCCTTTCTAAAAGAAAATATGGAACTTTAACACTAGAAGTCTCAAGCAAAAAAAAAAAAAAACAAATCCTAGAAGCCGGTAGGAACCAGTTTATGAATGTATTGAACTAAATAAATATAGGCAAACTACCAATGCAAATAATTCCGGAAGTATGATAGAGTTAAATCGAGCGCAAAATATCAAATTGCGACTAACGCGAAGTGCTTCACTTCGAATAAAGCCCGTGAAAATCTCTAACGAGCATGGGACCGACATTTTGCCCAAATGGTCAAGGCATCTATAGTTTCCTAGCAAGAATGTCCAAATTTAAGGGGATACCAAAGGAATATGATTGTTCTGTGGAAAGGCACAATTGCATTACCTTTCTTCAACTACCATCAAATAACTCTTAATTTTAATGTAAAGGAGATAATGTTCATACGTATCCCACGTGACATAAGCACGTGGAATCAATTCCAAATCAATGTCCTACCACTACTATATAGTAGTTAAGTATATTGCCCCACCATATAGAGAATAACACATTAGAATAGACATCAATCATTTATAGAGAATCAAACGTGACCCACTTTGATATCTTTTGTTTAGCGCTTAATGACACATATAAGTGGCACGTGTCAATAGTGCGCTGTTCTAACATTTAAAAACCAAAAATCATACTTTATTCAAGAGCATATTTAATAAATTTTCCACGAGCAATAATGGGAAGCGTCCTTTTCTAATTTGTGTGTGAGGGGATCGTCTAAGGTGCTCGGAGCCCTTACCGATTTCTTACTTTGTATTTAAATAAAATTTCACGGCCCATTTATTAGTAAATTCATATAGTACCAATGGTGCTATCAATGAAAGAATTTTTGACAATTGAAAGGTTGCTCAATTAATTTTGAATTGTTTGAAGTACTGCCTGACCTTTGTTTTCTCCACATACCAATAAAAGAGTTTTTTTTTGGTCGATAATAAAAGAGTGAATCAACATGGTATACTTCGCAGAAACTCACCTATTTTACAGAGATGGATTTGTTGTAGCATCAACGCACAAACGATGTCTAATCACCAAATTTGAATCAACATTAGTGAGGAATACGTGCGAGAAATCTCTATTTAGTAACAACGATTTTGCCAGAAGACAATGCACGTCTAGATTCAATGTCCCATCATCATACTATATAAAGAACACAAAATTCTAAAGGTTGAAAGAACATAGAAAAACACCTTATAAATCTCAAATGTATACTATGATCGGGATAGAAGAGTAGTTCTGTGGAATGGGCGAACGCTTGGTAGGATATACCATGTTGATTTACTTTTCAGATTTATTTGTTTTAGTTGCTATGGTGAAAAGGAACAAAAAGAAGGAATGAAGAGAAGGCCGATTCAAAAATAAAATAAAACAATAAATTTTAAAAATAAAACTATTAAATATGGGCCAATTGTCAAATTTGTCTGAAGCGACATAGGGGCAAATGAAAAAGGAACCTCCCCGGGAGGTGCTCGATTTCAAAATAAGTGAAAAGGAAGAGGACCTTTTTGGCAAACAACTCTGCTTTCTTTTTTGGGTCAGAGGAACAACTCTACTTTCAATCTCCAAAATTAGGGCTCAATCAGCTCGAAAAGCTTGCCCCAACAGCGATGGCGGAATCTATTTGCAGAGCTCTCCGAGACGGCGCGTTGGAAGGTGAAAACGCGCCGGCTCTTCACTCTAAAGGACTCGATCGCCCTCCCGCTCGGTTTCGATGTCTTCGCTCATTTCCTCGCCCAACTCTCCTCCGACATTTGGCGGGAAAGTCCAGTCAGGTCATTCCACTGTTCTGCTCCCGCTTCCTTTTTCCATTTAGTGCATAGTTTTTGGAAAAAAAATTCAATTTTCTGACTGGATGAGTTGCTTTGTGCGGTGATTTATTGACTCTTGAACGTTTTGAGGTTGTGGGGGGCTTTTGCCGCACAGGTACTCGATGCTGGTTTGCTTTCCACCCGAAGCCCGTCGTTTTATGTGAATTTGCTGAAGGAAAGTGGTCTTGAAGTTAACTCGTCTCGGAAATGGTGATTGGCATCTTTTGTTGAACGTCTTAATTTATTTTTGGTTGGTTGATTTGATTGCGGGATGGATAGACAGTAAAATTTGGAACGCCAAGTACTGGGAGTAATCTCGATTTCCGTGGGGTATATGACCAAAGTCATTGGCATTTCAGTACCTCCCCTCACTAGCTCAACCCTTACTGCTTTTCCTTATAAATTTGGCACAGGGTAGTGTAAACGATGCAGAAACGTTGTTGACTTCGATGAATGCGGACCACTGACACTTCCAATGTCTTGTATGTTTCCATATATTGGATTTGTTGATACGGATCCCCATGGTTGGAAGGATCGCATTGTGGAGTGCCTTCCGGCTGTGGTCTTGTCAGTGAA